>JAINUG010000093.1:2175000-2417500 GCA_029706075.1 Aldrovandia affinis | reverse complement strand
GGTGATTTATTATAGTGAGAGATTGAGGCTAATTGTGTTGTTCATGCAACAACACAGGACCCACTTGGCTGAGTTTATAAACAATAAATTGTAGCCTATAGTTAAGGTGGTAGATAGCTACCTAACGATCACTCTTTAACCAGAAAAGGTCAGGCTATCCTCCTACATAAACAACAACAGAAACCCTACAATGTCTAAGTGTCAAGTGTAGCCTGCACAATTAATATTTTATATATATGTTGTAGTGAATTCAGGGGACAGCAATCTGTAGCTAGACTAGGTAGCCCTTTAATTACTGGCATGCTACACATTATTTAAAATTAGTTAACTAGCTTGTAAACTGCTATCTATGATTTGACCAGCTTGCTAGCTAATGTAGGCACGTACACTTGTGATTACCGACTTATGTAAACAAAGTCAAATGCTGATTTCAGCCTGAAGGTGGAGCCGTAGATATGTTGGAATCTGATCTCTGTACTGTTTCTCCATGGATATTAGGTTAGAACATGTAGCTTAGGCCCCTTGATCTTCAGTTGTGCAGGGGAAATAATCACCAACAGATTTTTTTGGTCACACAGCAAAAGTGTTTGAGTACATATTGAACATAAGAACATAAGAATACATAATGACGAGAATGGGACGTTCGGCCCATCTAGGCTCGTCATGTCCTAATCTAAGGAGTATCTAGTACTGCATCTAGCCTAGACTTGAATAGCCCAGGTGTTTCTGCCTCTACTACCCGACCTGACAAGCTGTTCCAGGCATTGACAACTCTCTGTGTAAAGAAAAACTTCCTAATATCTGTGCGGAATTTGCCTTTAACTAATTTCCACCTGTGGCCTCTTGTTCTGGTGACCCCACGTATCTTAAAAAATCTTTGGTATTTCACTTTGTTAATCCCTTTTAGGAATTTAAAAACCTCAATAAAATCCCCCCTAAGTCTCTGTTTGCTAAGTTTAAATAGATTGAGTGCCTTAAGTCTATCATCATAACTTTGACCTTTCATACCAGGTATCAGTTCAGTTGCCCTTCTTTGGACTTTTTCAAGAGCTTCTATATCTTTCTTGTAGTGTGGTGCCCAGAACTGCACACAGAATTCTAAGTGAGTTCTGACAAAGGCATTATATAACATTAATATAACCTCCTTTGATTTATACTCAATACTTTTTGCTATGTATCCCAGCATTCTGTTGGCTTTTTTCACTGCTGTAGCACACTGCTTTGATGCAGATAGGCTTTGATCAACCTCAATTCCTAAGTCTTTTTCAAATTGAACACCTTTTATTTCCCACATGCATAACTTTACATTTAGCAATATTGAATGTCATCTGCCATGTATCTGCCCATTTTGGGATTTTGTTTATATCATCTTGGATTACTTTAGTCGATTCCAAACTGTTTGCCAAACCCCCAAGTTTAGTATCATCTGCAAATTTAACTATTTGTCACGTCTCGTGTTCGTGTTCCCCGTAATTAGGTGTTTTAGTTTATTCCATGTTTTCCTGGTTGTCCGGTCCGTGTTTTCACTTTCACTTACCTGTTTCCAGTCTTGTCATTGTATTATCGTTTTGACCTGTTCCTCATGTGTCTGATTGCAGTTAGCTGCATTCGTGTTAATTCCTGATTGTTTCTTGTTATGTCTGATGTATTTAGCTGTGTGTTTTCCCATGTTCGTTACCAGATTGTCTCGTCATTGTATTATCGTTTTCACCTGTTCCTCGTGGGTCTGATTGCAGTCTCCGGTGGCAGCTGCATTCATGTTAATTCCTGATTGTTTCTCGTTATGTCTAAATGTATATAAGCTGTGCGTTTTCCCATGTTTGTTGCCAGATTGTCTTGTGCTTTGCTTATGCCTACACAACTTTCCAGCATTCTCTTTGTTTACCCGTGTTTTGTTTCCTCGTGTTCGTGCTTCCGTGTTCAGTCCTGTCTCAGTCTTGTTCCCAATCCACCTGTTCGTGCTCCTCATGGTTCCTGCCCTGCTCCTCTCTGTGTTCCCCTGACTGATTCCCTGTTATCGACTTCTACCTGCCCATTGACCATGTCTTGCCTGCCTCTGACACACCTGAAGCCTGGAACGAACTTTGCCTGTCCTCGACCACTCTTTGGATTCCTGTATTGCCCTGATTGCTCTCGTATGAACTTTGCCTGTCTTTGCAATAAAGAACATTATTGCATTCTTGGGTACGCGTCTGGTTTTCCTACTCCGTTCCTGACAGAACAATCTGGCCACGATGGAACCAGCGGTCCGACCCGATCCTGCCGACGTTGCCCGTTACCGCGGGATTCGCCTGGGACATCACGAGACGGAGCTGCGGACATTGCAGCAGACTGTCCAAGCTTTGGCGGAGCAGCTTTCCACCATGGCCTAAGTCACCCAGGAGTTGGCAGCGGCTGCCCCTTCTGCACAGACTGCAGCGACCCAAGTCCAGACGCAAGCTGGTTATCAGAGGGGATTCGAACCTCAATTACCTCCTCCAGAACGCTACCTGGGCGACCCCAACTCCTGTCGTGCTTTCCTCAGTCAGTGCTCCCTGGTGTAAGAAACTACAGCCCTCCTCGTTTCCCACGGAAAGAGCAAAGGTAGCTTACGTTATCACGCTCCTTGGGGGAAAAGCTTGACTGTGGGGGACCTCCCTCTGGGAGAATGGACATCCTGCTCTCACCACCCTCTCATCCTTTGCAGAGGAGATGAGAAGGGTTTTCGACCGGTCCTCAGTCGGACGGGCAGCTGCCCATCAACTGCTTCATCTTCGCCAGGGAGAACAATCCGTCTCGGACTACTCCATCGAGTTCCTGAGTGCCTCAGCTGGATGGAATGCCATGGCCAGCTACGACACCTTCATGCATGGTCTCTCCGAGAGGGTTCTGGACGAACTGACAGTGTGCGACTTACCTCCGGACCTGGACAGACTCGTGAACCTGGCCATCCGCATCGACACGCATCTGCAGGAGAGAGGAAAGAGGAGTCACGAATCCTCTGCTCCCCCTTGCTTCCGGCCTGTGACGCGATCCAACTCCCCTGCTCAACCCACTGCGATCACGGAGCTCATGCAGTTGAATCGGGCCCATCTATCTGAGGCCGAACGCCAGCGCCGCCGGGAGGGAGGACTATGCCTTTACTGCGGAGGCAGGGGACATTTCCGGTCATTATGCCCGGTAAAGAGACAACGCCCGTCAGTGAAGAGGGAGGTTCTGACGGGTGCCTCACAAGTATCAACCTTCCGACCCCAACGTCCCATGCTCCACGCCATCCTCTCCTGGCAAGGACAGCAGTTTCTGGTGCAGGCCCTGATTGACTCGGGGGCCGACGCTAATCTCATCTGCCCTACCCTGGTTCGTCGCATGGGTGTCCGGTGTTCCAGTGTTCCGGTGTCTCGTCTAGCGACACCTCTCCAAACCAAGACCCTGACAGGTACGCCTCTAGCACTGATTGAGGAGATCACCCAGCCTCTAGAGCTGCTTGTTTCCGGAAATCACAGGGAGAGACTAGTCCTCTATCTTATGGAGTCTCCCCACGCTCCAATGGTGCTTGGCGGACCCTGGCTGGCGACCCACAAACCCAGTATTGACTGGACTACTGGACACATCCGGGAATGGAGCCCTTTCTGTCAAAAGTCTTGCCTACGTTCCGCAGCTACCCCTGGAGACTCTACGCCCGTGGCTAGAGAGAAACCAGTCGACCTGTCACTCGTGCCCTCCGAATACCACGACCTCAGCCAGGCTTTCAGCAAGTCCCGTGCCTGCACCTTACCACCTCATTGCGCCTACGACTGCCCCATCGACCTACTTCCTGGTTCAACTCCTTCTAGAGGCCACCTATACTCGTTGTCTGTCCCTGAGAACAAAGCCATGGAGGAGTACATCGCCACCTCATTATCGTCAGGGATCATCCGCCCTTCTTCATCCCCGCCGGCGCTTTTTTTGTAAAGAAGAAGGATGGTACACTGCGCCCTTGTATTGATTACCGGAGTCTCAATGCCATAACCGTAAAGAACCGCTACCCACTTCCATTAATGTCTTCGGCTTTTGACAACCTCCAGGAGGGACAATTCTTCACCAAATTGGATCTCCGCAACGCTTACCACCTGGTCCAGATTCAGGAGGGAGATGAATGGAAGACCGCATTCAACACCCACACCGGCCATTATCAATACCTGGCCATGCCATTCGGACTCACCAACGCTCCTGCCGTCTTCCAGGGATTAGTTAATGATGTACTCCGGGACATGCTGTCCCGCTTCGTTTATGTCTATCTGGATGATATTCAGATTTTTTCAAAAACATTTGAGGAACATGTACAGCATGTACACCGAGTTATCCAGAGACTACTTGAAAATCAATTGTTTATTAAGGCCGAAAAATGTGAATTCCATAAAGATTCTGTTCAGTTTTTAGGTTTTATTATCTCCCGAGGCCATCTGGAGATGGACCCCGCCAAGGTGCAGGCAGTACAGGAATGGCCCGTACCCACTGATCGCAAACAACTTCAACGTTTCCTTGGGTTTTTTACCGTAGGCTTGTCCGTAATTACAGCACGGTCGCCGCACCGTTAACCCCCTGAGGTCGACGGGAGCGGCGCCGCTCCCAGCAGCAATAAAAGTATATTACTATTTCTAACTTCGCGATATTTTATCATACACACGCGACAAAAACATTGACAGAAACCTTAGAATCGCGACTTTCCGATTTGAGCGCTGGCAAATCAAATGGGAATTTTTAAATTAGGTTAATTAGACCAAAAGTAAACCTTGTTTTTTACTCTGTTTTTTACCTTTTAGTAACGTCCCCCTTCTATTGACATGTTAACTAGGTGCGAGTTTCGGGGAGGTGTGGGGAGGGGCGTGGGGCCATGTGTGAAAACGCCGGCGTAAACACATAAACTGTCCCGACAATTTGAAGCAAGATTTTATACAGACATACAATTTTATTCAAGATGGAAAGATTTTCTGCGCTGCAGTGTTTGAGAGCATCGATGGAAAGCGACGAAGACAATAACTGACGAAGAGTAAGTAACTATATTTGATTTGCCACGTTATCAAATACTCGTATATATATTCAATATATGAATTCCGTATGTGAAATTGCAGCGTAAACAATGTCCCGACATTATATCGGATCTTGTCTGTGTTTACGGTTGCGAGCTGCCAGCAACAGACGGTGTATGCTGATATTTATTTTATTGACCATATTTTCAAATACTCGTGAAAATATATGAATTCCGCGTCTTGTGACGCTATACGAAAAAAATCAGAATCATTGCGGACTGCTGCGAATAATTAACGGGAGGATATTTAACCAGCTGGCATTCTGTTTCGGCGCTTGGACATTATCTAGCTTAGCTTGATAATACCTATTGTGATTAATGTTTCTTGCCTCTCGAGAACTTGTTTGTGTGCTTATTGTGGTTTAGATTCCCAGCGTTTAGTTTATTCCGAGATTTTGGATACGTTTTGTTTGTTCCTGATCGTTGGTTATTTTGTTTTGTCTTGTTTATGTCTTTCCGTGTCTTCGTAGACACGGATTTTGCTTTCGTTTTCCTACAGACGTTTAAAGATGAATATCTTAAACTTTTGATCATGTGCCTGTGCCCAATGCCAAACAGACTTTGGATGTTGTCAAACTGGCTTCTGTTGGTGGCAAGAAATGCGTAGGCTACTCTGCAAGATGTCTTTGTCTGATGGCCTTTGACCATGATCTTTCAGGTGTGGATCATGAATATTCAGTAAATTAGCATATAGCCCTCCCACAGCCTGAAATAAATGTGACCAGTTCTGATAAAAACAGGTTTTTAGCTATTTAGATCTCATATGTGCTAAAACATTTTCACACCCTTACATAACCAAGACCTTGATGAACAAACGCACATTGGCAAAACAATTCGTCACTATAGTTTAGTGTGTGCTTTCACAACTTTTGTGACAGCAGAAAAATTAACTATTTTTAACTTGTGTGTTTGTAGATCTATTTACAAGCTGCATATGATACTGACCAAACTATTGATGGCATACAAATGTACCTGTGATTGTCCTTCAAATAAAAATATTAAACACTTTGGAGTAAGTGTGTGTTAAATTGATGAAATTGAGATAAATATCAGACCATGCCAAAATCAAAAAACACCTAAAAGCTTAGCACGGACCTCAGAGGGTTAATCACTAACATCTACCAAGTTCTGTTTTAGATGGAACCATAGGCACCGATTTATGTTTCTGCCCGTGGGTGCCGCGCAGCGTATGCTAGGTGGAGTTTGCTATCAAATCAATGTAAATTTGGCTCCGTGCATAATTTTCCCCGTGGGTGCTCGGCCTTCTCCGTGGGTGCTCGGGCCCCGGAGCACCCACGGGATCGGCGCCTATGGATGGAACCCTGATGCCCAGATGGCCTTCGAGAAACTAAAGTCTCGATTCATGTCAGCTCCTGTCCTCGCACTCCCAGATCCTGCACGTCAGTTCATTGTGGAGGTGGATGCCTCCGATTCTGGGACAGGGGCGATCCTTTCCCAGAGAGCCCTTGATAACAAGGTAGACCCATGCGCTTTTTTCTCACACCGCCTTTCCACTACTGAGAGGAATTATAGCATAGGTGACCGAGAACTCTTAGCTATTAAACTAGCATTCGAGAAGTGGAGACATTGGCTAGAGGGGGCTGCTGTGCCATTCCTGGTCTGGACGGATCACCGTAACCTGGAATACCTCCACTCGGCTCAACGCCTTAATCTTCGTCAAGCCAGGTGGTCTCTATTTTTTGGATCTATGCCTCTACGGAAGAGGAGAGCAATCCGGAGCCGATCCTGCCGTCCAGCTGCGTGGTAGCAGCAGCAGTGCTCGATGTTGTTTGGATGGTGGAGGAGGCGCTCCTCAACACACCGGGTCCCAGAGATACGCCGGCCAACCGCCTGTTCGTGCCAGAGACCGTCCGGCCCCAGGTGCTGGAGTGGGCCCACTGTTCCCCCATAGCCTGTCACCCCGGTATTTCTCACACCCTAGCTCTGTTGTCTCGTAGATTTTGGTGGCCCACCATGAAGGACGACACCGCCGAATTTGTTGCAGCCTGTGTGCCCTGTGCTCGGTCTAAATCCACCAATGCACGCCCCAGTGGTCTCCTTCAGCCCCTGGTGGTTCCACGATGCCGATGGTCCCACGTCGCCCTGGACTTTGTAACTGGTCTACCACCATCAGAAGGTAACACAGTCGTACTTACGGTGGTAGACCGGTTTTCCAAGAGTGTGCATTTCATTCCGCTGCCCAAACTCCCCTCTGCCAAAGAGACCGCGGAACTCATGGTGAGACATGTTTTTCGCCTCCATGGGTTACCACAGGAGATGACCTCGGACCGGGACCCCAGTTCTCCAGCAGGTTCTGGAGAGCATTTTGCTCCCTGACCGGCGCCAAGCCCAACCTGTCCTCTGGGTTTCCTCCAGAGACTAATGGCCAGACAGAGCGCTACAACCAGGAGCTGGGGAAGGGACTGCGCTGTCTGGCTGAACAAACTCCGGCTACCTGGTCACGCTCCCTGCCCTGGGTGGAGTACGCTCACAATTCCCTTCCCGTTTCCTCTACCGGAATCTCTCCGTTCCACTGTCTGGGATACCAACCTCCTCTGTTCCCGGAAGAGGAGAAGGAGGTGGAGGTGCCGTCTGCCAAGGCCCTCATCTCAAGAGCCCGAAGTACATGGCGGAGAGCACGTGTCACCCTACTTCGCCATGTCTCGGCCATGAAGAGCCAGTCCGACCGCCACCGTCGTCCGGCCCCTCGCTACAGGGTCGGCCAGAAGGTCTGGCTCTCTGCTAAAGACATTCCCATGCGAGTCTCTTGCAAGAAGTTATCCCCCAGATTTATTGGTCCCTACCCCATCGCTCGTGTTATCACCCCTCAGCCATACAGTTGCACCTCCTCCTCCCCTACGCCACATCCATCCTGTGTTTCATGTTTCTCATCTTAAACCCTATGTTGTGTCTCGTTTTAGCCCTCCTGTCCGCACCCCGCCTCCCCCCCCGGCTCATTGAAGGGGGCCCAGTCTACACCGTTCGCCGCCTGCTGGATGTCCGACACAGGGGCCGTGGTTGCCAATTCTTGGTGGATTGGGAGGGGTACGGTCCCGAGGAACGCAGTTGGGTGCCTGAGAGACATATCGTCGACCCCTCCCTAATCCAGGAATTCCTGCGTCGGCATCCGGTACAGGTTGGTGATCCGCCAGGTGGCGTCCCTAGGTGGGGGGGTACTGTCACATCTCGTGTTCGTGTTCCCCGTAATTAGGTGTTTTAGTTTATTCCATGGTTGTTCCTGGTTGTCCGGTCCGTGATTTCACTTTCACTTACCTGTTTCCAGTCTTGTCATTGTATTATCGTTTTCACCTGTTCCTCATGTGTCTGATTGCAGTTAGCTGCATTCGTGTTAATTCCTGATTGTTTCTTGTTATGTCTGATGTATTTAGCTGTGCGTTTTCCCATGTTCGTTGCCAGATTGTCTTGTGCTTTTCTTATGCCTACACAACTTTCCAGCATTCTCTTCGTTTACCCGTGTTTTGTTTCCTCGTGTTCGTGCTTCCGTGTTCAGTCCTGTCTCAGTCTTGTTCCCGACCCACCTGTTCGTGCTCCCTGCCCTGCTCCTCTGTGTTCCCTGGACTGATTCCCTGTTATCGACCTCTGCCTGCCCATTGACCACGTCTTGCCTGCCTCTGACACACCTGAAGCCTGGAACAAACTTTGCCTGTCCCCGACCACTCTTTGGATTCCTGTATTGCAATAAAGAACATTATTGCATTCTTGGGTCTGCGCATGGTTTTCCTACTCCGTTCCTGACACTATTTTGCTACTAACGTCCATATCAAGATAATTTATGTAAATAAGGAAGAGCAGAGGTCCCAGCACCAATCCCTGCGGGACACCACTGCCCACAGCACCGAGGTCAGATACGGCCCCGCCTACTGTTACTCTTTGTATTCACCCTTGCAGCCAATTATGAACCCACTCTGAAACTATTCCTGCAATTCCTACTGAATTAATTTTAGCAATGAGCCTCTCATGTGGTACCTTGTCAAATGCTTTCTGAAAGTCCAAATATATAATATCATAAGCCAACACACTTTGTAGCCTCTTCAAAATAGTCCAGGAGGTTTGTTAGGCATGACCTCCCTTTGAGAAAACCATGTTGGCTCTCCCTTAAAATACTATTATTTTTCAGGAATGATTCCAACTTATACCTAATAATACATTCCAGCATTTTACATGCGATGCAAGTTAAACCGACAGGCTTATAGTTCCCTGGGTCAGTACGGTCCCCCTTCTTATATATTGGAATTATACTACCCTGCTTCCAGTCATCTGGTATTTCTCCAGTGATTATGGATTGAATTAAAATATCTGTCAATGGTTTATATATAATTTCCCCAAGTTCTTTGAGTACTCTGGGATATATGCCATCCGGGCCAGCTGCCTTAAGTTTTTGTAGTTTTTGTAGTACTTCTACATCCCTTATCTCAAAGTCCTTCAAAACATTCTGTACCTTGTCTATACATTTAGGCATATTTATAACCTCTTCTCTAGTAAAGCTCTCAACAAAGTAACTGTTTAGTGTGTTAGCAATATCCTTATTATTATAAACCAAAGTTCCTTCCTTATTCTTAATGCACTTAACCTCATCCTTAACTTTCCTTTTTGTACTACAATATTGAAAAAACTTCTTAGTCTTAGTTTATTTGTCGCAGTCTATCTTGTGGTGGATGCTGGGAAATTATATTGACCGTGATCTATTTTTCTATAGGCCTAACAATGTTAGTGATGCTGCACTGGTCTTTTTTTACTTGCAGACTTAAACCCACAATATACAAGTAACTGCCAAAATAAAGGAAACACAAGTAAATTAAGGGTTCTGGTGGCTCTGTTATGGTGTTGGGTGCATTTTCCTGGCATGGTTTAGATCCACTCAACCCCTTACAGAGCTAGGTAAACGGCAATAAATACAAAGCCATTCCGAGTGATCACCTTCATCCTTTTGTGAAGCATTACTATTTTGATGGGAGTGGATAGGATGGCAACGCCACATACACAGGGCATGAGTGATCATTGATAGGTTTAATGAGCATGAAAACAATCAACAAAACGTCAAAATATAATTTTGGAAGAAAGGTGTTGCATCCCTTCAATAGAGTTCCAGACACTTGTAGAATCTATGCCACGGTGCTCTGAAGCTATTTTGGCAGCTCGTGTTGGCCCAAAACCCTATTACGACACTTTATGTTGGTGTTTCCTTTATTTTGGCAGTTCCCTGTACATTTGTGTGAGAATTGTCAGATATCTGTTTTGTCACTTCAGAAGAAAAACTGTTCATTGATGATGACCATTGGCCCTAACACAGGATATAATGCCACAGTTCTTTACTGTTTACTGGCCAGTGCTTGATTAGCATATCTCAATTAGCCTATAATTAATACAGAGGAATGTTTACGTGTGATGCCTTGTTTATTGTGCTATCCTACTGACAGTGCCGTGTGACTCTTGCCCCCTATGGAACCCAGTAGGAATGCCTAATAAAAATGTTCCCTCTGACTGCTTGCTTACATGGGATTTGTTAATGTGATGAGGTCTATAAATAATGCAGTCCGTAGATCAGCAGAGTTATCATTCAATCAATCAATCAATCAATCTTTATTTTTGTATAGCGCCATTTACAAACAGGTTGTCACACAGCGCTTCACAATTGGCATTTTCCAGAGGGAATCAAAAAAACAGAAAACCATTGGAGCCAATGTGGGAGACTGTTAAATTATTCCCTGAGCCCTTAAAAGGTGGTCGAGATGAACTCCTGGAAAATGGTGGGATACAGAGAAAAACAAAACAAATAGTCCTTGAGGCTCATGAGGCTTAACAGACCACCAGAAGGGCATTCTAAGTGTAGGGGTGGGGTGGACCTCATCCCTCCAGATACCAGGACAGGGCGGGGGATGGAACCAGCAGCTAGGGTCCGGGCCAGCGGCATCCGGCTAACACATGGCAGGGGTGGGGGGTTGACTCTGGGGCAGGTGAGCTCCGGGCAGGTGCCATGAAGTCGGGGATAAAAGAGGAAAGGTGCAATTATGACTATGATAAATATCACACCGGATCAGGGGAAAGAGTAGTGATAACACTTTTGCACCAGCAGAAGTAATCTAGGGCAGCATAACTAATTAAGTGAGTGGCACAGGGAGCACACAGCCATGAGGGCACTCAGAGACCATCCCACCACATCATCAGCAGTCCTGATAGGGGCGGATCATCACTTATGATTGGTGACAGTAAGGATAGCTCATTGCACCAGAAGGCTCTATTGCTACGCCCCCTCCACATCTGCACCTAATGACTATAAGAGAGACTAAAGAGATGTGTTTTTAATCTAGACTTGAAGATTGAGACCGTGTCTGACTCCTTCACAGAGACGGGTAGATTGTTCCACAGTAAAGGAGGTCTATAGGAGAAAGCTCTGCCACCTGCTGTATTTTTTTATATTCTAGGGACTACCAAGTTGCCTGCACCTTGTGAACGAAGCGAACGTGGGGGATTGTAAGGATGAAGTAGATCCGTCAAATAAGAGGGTGCAAGTCCATGCAACACCTTATAAGTTAAAAGGAGTACCTTATAGTCCACACGATAGTTTATAGGAAGCCAGTGAAGTGACGCTAACACAGGACTAATGTGCTCATACTTCTTTGCTCTAGTCAGGATCCTTGCAGCAGTATTCTGTACGAGTTGTAGGCTCCTGGGTGAGGTATTGGAACAGCCAGACAGTAATGCATTGCAATAATCTAATCTAGATGTAACAAAGGCATGTACCAATTTTTCTACATCTATTAATGACAGGAAGCCCCTAATTTTGGCAATATTCCTCAAGTGAAAAAAGGCTACTCTGGAAATGTTTTTGATGTGACTATCAAATGAGAGACCAGGATCTATAGTAACACCAAGGTCTTTTACCACCAAACTTGCAGCAACAGAGCAACCATCCAGATTAACCCCCTGAGGTCGACGGGAGCGGCGCCGCTCCCAGCAGCAATAAAAGTATATTACTATTTCTAATTTCGCGATATTTTATCATACACACGCGACAAAAACATTGACAGAAACCTTAGAATCGCGACTTTCCGATTTGAGCACTGGCAAATCAAATGGGATTTTTTAAATTAGGTTAATTAGACCAAAAGTAAACCTTGTTTTTTACTCTGTTTTTACCTTTTAGTAACGTCCCCCTCTATTGACATGGTAACTAGGTGCGAGTTTCGGGAGGTGTGGGGAGGGGCGTGGGGCCATGTGTGAAACGCCGGCGTAAACAACACAAACTGTCCCGACAATTTGAAGCAAGATTTTATACAGACATACAATTTTATTCAAGATGGAAAGATTTTCTGCGCTGCAGTGTTTGAGAGCATCGATGGAAAGCGGCGAAGACAATAACTGACGAAGAGTAAGTAACTATATTTGATTTGCCATGTTATCAAATACTCGTATTCAATATATGAATTCCGTGTGTGAAATTGCAGCGTAAACAATGTCCCGACATTATATCGGATCTTGTCTGTGTTTACGGTTGCGAGCTGCCAGCAACAGACGGTGTATGCTGATATTTATTTGATTTACCATATTTTCAAATACTCGTGAAAATATATGAATTCAGCGTCTTGTGACGCTATACGAAAAAATCAGAATCATTGCGGACTGCTGCGAATAATTAACGGGAGGATATTTAACCAGCTGGCATTCTGTTTCGCGCTTGGACATTATCTAGCTTAGCTTGATAATACCTATTGTGATTAATGTTTCTTGCCTCTCGAGAACTTGTTTGTGTGCTTATTGTGGTTTAGATTCCCAGCGTTTAGTTTATTCCGAGATTTTGGATACGTTTTGTTTGTTCCTGATCGTTGGTTATTTTGTTTTGTCTTGTTTATGTCTTTCCGTGTCTTCGTAGACACGGATTTTGCTTTTTTCCTACAGACGTTTAAAGATGAATATCTTAAACTTTTGATCATGTGCCTGTGCCCAATGCCAGACTTTGGATGTTGTCAAACTGGCTTCTGTTGGTCGCAAGAAATGCGTAGGCTACTCTGCAAGATGTCTTTGTCTGATGGCCTTTGACCATGATCTTTCAGGTGTGGATCATGAATATTCAGTAAATTAGCATATAGCCCTCCCACAGCCTGAAATAAATGTGACCAGTTCTGATAAAAACAGGTTTTTAGCTATTTAGATCTCATATGTGCTAAAACATTTTCACACCCTTACATAACCAAGACCTTGATGAACAAACGCACATTGGCAAAACAATTCGTCACTATAGTTTAGTGTGTGCTTTCACAACTTTTGTGACAGCAGAAAAATTAACTATTTTTAACTTGTGTGTTTGTAGATCTATTTACAAGCTGCATATGATACTGACCAAACTATTGATGGCATACAAATGTAGCTGTGATTGTCCTTCAAATAAAAATATTAAACACTTTGGAGTAAATGTGTGTTAAATTGATGAAATTGAGATAAATATCAGACCATGCCAAAATCAAAAAACATCTAAAAGCTTAGCACGGACCTCAGAGGGTTAAGAGATAAATCAGATAACCCTCTTCTGAGGTTTTTGGGCCCCAAGACCAACATCTGTTTGTTGGAGCCACAATTGACCTTTAAGTTGATTTGGTTAATTTGACCTGTGAAATATGAAACCTGTGGAAAAGGAACATAAAAATATGAATGTAAACAAGTATCAAACAATATGTTTATATTAATCACTTACCTGAGTTATGGCTTGATGTATTCTATAGGATATGGAATTATGTTTATATTAATAACTTACCTTAGTTATGGTTTGATGCATTCTATAGGATATGGAATTATGTGTATATTACTTACCTTAGTTATCTTATGCTGACCTCTGGATGGCTCCCTATTCAGTTAATCCTGTTAGTATACAAATCTGGGTAATCAATGAAATGCGGCTCACCTGGAGAGAGTCCTAGTCAGACGGGGAGCGAAACAGTTTTTGACCACACACTCACTCACGCAAACAAAAGGTATTGTTTTATTGGATTAATCGTATTGGATTTATGTTGAAACTGCAGAGAATATATTTTGTTTGAACCCAAATAAATGCAAACTTTATTGGAATTTTACCGCTGGATCTCTGCTTGTTATTTTCTGGATTGTGGAGGATTTGTGCGTCAGGAACCCCGCTCCGACTTGGACGGTGGCTGAAATTGTTTTTTGTTAAGAGAAGCCACTATACTGTTTTATCAGTATTCAACAATAGAAAATTATCTGACATCCAGTCTTTTATGTCTTTAAAACAGGCCTCCAACTGTTTTGTCCTTCGCCAGGTTTCATTGATAGGTATAGTTGTGTGTCATCTGCGTAGCAGTGAACATGTACGCCATGTTTACGAATGACATCACCAAGTGGCAACATGTAAAGGGAGAATAATAATGGCCCCAAAACAGAACCTTGATGAGAGCAGAGGGCTCATCATTTAACTGCACAAATTGATACTTATCTGACAGGTAGGATTTAAACCACGCAGTCCAACTAGGTTTTCAAGTCTGCTCAGAAGAGTTTGGTGGTCTATTGTGTCAAACGCAGCACTTAAGTCCAAAAGCACAAGAATAGAGACACATCCACGGTCAGCTGATATCAGTAAGTCATTGACAACTTTAATAAGAGCAGTCTCAATGCTATAGTGTTGCCTAAATCCTGACTGAAAAGTTTCATAGATGTCATTTGATATCAGGAATGAAGTCAGTCTCTGAGCTACAGCTTTCTCTAGAATTTTAACAGGAAGAAGTTCTTTAACAAGTTTTGTTGGGATTGGGTCTAATTGGCAAGTAGATGATTTGGAGGACATAACCAATTTAGAAAATTCAGTCCACTCCAGAGCACTAAAAAACTCAAGAGTAGCCATAGGACCCCTGTCCTGGTAAGCCTGTGCTTTCTGATCAGTGTCCGCTACAGCAGAAGGTGCCATTTTAGTAATTTCATCTCTAATTTTCTCAATCTTCTCAGAGAAAAAGTTCATGAAATCATTACTATTATAGGCTGCCGGAAGCTTAGCATTGGTTTCAGTCTGGTTCTTTGTCAGTTTAGCCACTGTATCAAAAATAAATGTTGGATTATTCTTATTATGCTCAATCAGATCAGACAAATAGGTTGATCTTGCGGAGGAGAGAGCATATTTGTACTGTACCAGACTGTCTTTCCAGGCAGAATAAGATACTTCTAATTTAGTGGATCGCCACTTACGTTCCAACTTGCGAGAAGCTTGTTTAAGAGCACGTGTGTGGTCAGTATACCATGGTGCAAGCTTCTTTTGGATAGTTTTTTTCTTTTTGAAAGGCGCAACAACATCAAGAGTGTTGTGCAGGGATTATCCGTCAGCTGATAAATAGATTGTAGACTAGTGGGATCCTGATTAACAGTAAATGATTCTTGGAACAGGCTGACAAAGTTAGGTATCGTAGAGGAATTTAGGGAGCGACTAAAGTAGAACACTGGTTTTGATCTAATAGCAGTGGTAGCATGAATTTCAAACGCAATAAGGAAATGGTCAGAGAGCACAGGATTATGAGGAGAGACAACTAGATTGCTAATGCTAATACCATAGGATAAAGCTAAGTCCAGTGTATGTTGATGACAATGAGTCGGCCCAGACACATTTTGAACAAAGCCAATGGAGTCAAGAATAGAAGCAAAAGCCTTCACTAGAGAATCGTTTCCATTATCAACATGAATATTAAAGTCGCCTATAATCACAACTTTATCTGCCATAACTGCTAGGTTTGATAAAAAGTCAGAAAACCCTGAGAGGAAAGCAGCATAGGGTCCAGGGGGTCTGTAGATAGTAACTAGTATAAAATATGAAGTAAATATAGATCTATTATCTACATTAGTCTGTATGGAGCCCAGGGAAAGCACTTCAAATGAAGAGAATATGTTTATAGATTTCTTAGTAAGGCGTAGTCTAGTGTCAAAAATAACAGCCACGCCACCACCTCTGCCTGACTGTCGAGGATTGTGACAACCAGAGTATCCAACCGGGGTAGATTCATTTAATGCTATGTACTCATGAGGTCTAAGCCAAGTCTCCGTCAAACTTAATGTCAAGTTTATAATCAGTGATCAGTTCGTTCACAAGGGCAGCTTTAGGAGCTAGTGATTGTGGGAATTTATTAGTGTTTTTATTCTGACCTGACTGTGAATTAATGTGCAGAGCTCATGTTCCTTTTCTATGACCCATTGTATTCAAAGAAAGTGGCAAACTAGCTCGGGGGCCCCTGTTTCTGTTATTGAGTTCTTGCACCTGTTTTCAGCAAGGTTAAGATAAGACCGAAGACAGGGCTCATTGTCTCCATAGACAGATGATGTATGATGTTGCTAATTGGACAGTCTGAACCGATAGGAAGACACGCTGACGTAAGTGGCTTGCCGATTGGAGGACCTGGGAAAACGTCAGCCAATCAGCAAAGACCTGATGTTACCTTAAGGAAAAGTTTCAAGACGGCCCGGGAGAAGCGCTCCCCGGAAGACAGCTGGACAAATGAATTGAGAGATTTGTGTAGCTGGCTTTTGATTCCTGTTACTTTCTACTTGTCTCTAATAAATTCTGAGTTAAGAATTATTGGGTCTTAGCATTTTGCCTCCTCAACGCCTCCTTTGATACACGACCCTAACATGATCTTATATTTAGCAACCCAATTTTAAGAAGAGTTCTATCGAAATTAGGTTCAGCATTTGCATTAGGATGGTTCGTGTTGATCCTTATCAAGATTATTAGAAAAAATCCCACGAGAGGGTTTGAGTTTCAATAGACTACGGTTTTCTCTACGTGGAACAGACACAATCTCAATTGTGTGGGAACTGGGGTGGAAACTAGCTCAGGGAAACTTGCAGACAATTGTTTAAGACTCTTGAATGTCAATTTTGCCGATTCAGACTATGGGCTATGTTATTAGATAAAAGAAGAGCATCCCTCTAGCTCGGGTGGAATCCGTCTCTCTTCAGTTTACCAGGTACTCCCCAAAACGTAGGCCAATTATTAACAAACCCTATGCTATTTGATGTACACCACTTGGTCAACCAGCGATTTAGCGACGTTAATCTACTGTAGATTTCGTCACTTCTACGAGCTGGGAGGGGACCAGAGACTATTACTTCCCGACACATCTCGTTTGCCAATTTACACGAGACAAAATTTGTTTTAGTGATCTCCGATTACCTCAACCGGACATCATTAGCGCCGATGTGGATAACAATTTGGGAAAATCTACGTTTACTTTTAGCCAGCGCTGTTAAATTTGATTCAATGTCTGTAGCTCTAGCCCCCGGAATACAATTGACTATGGTCGCCGGAGACGCTATTCTCACGTTTCGAAGTATGGAATCGCCAATCATAAGAGCTTTCTCTTTTTCCTCAATAGGTGTGAGTGGGGAGAATCTATTTGAAACGTGAGTTGGGTGGTGTACGGTCGGCTTAGGCCGACAACTATGTCCGCGCCGAACCGTGACAAACTGGCCGTGCTGTGTCGGCTCTTCTGCTGGTGCGATGGGAGAAGCGCTCACAGGTGCATCCGGCGTAGTTACACATGACTGAATAAAACTATCATGATCTTTAATCTCTCTGAGAGTCCGGATGCGGGCCTCTAACTCAACTATCCTCTCCGCCAATGCTAAATTAAGCTCACATTTATGGCATGTAGAATTAACATTACCAGTAACATCGGCAGGAGAGCTAAGACTATACATGCTGCAACGAGAGCAAAAGAGGGGAGAGGAAACGTTTGTGCTTACCGTATAGGTTGATTAGTCAGGAGTAACCGAAAAAGATAAAAAAATAGAAAAGTATAAACCAGTATAAAAATGCAGAAAATGCGGGCAGTGAAACAGCAGGGAAAAGTACGATTTGGAGCAGCAGTGACTACAGCGCGCGCGTCTTGTTCAAATGGCAAATGGTTATACAAAATAATGCTCTCAATGTGTGTTTTGTCAACAGTGTGTATCCCCAAGGGAGAGCCACAGTCACATTTTATTGGTCAGCTTTCATCACTGAGGCCATCAGAGAAAGCTCATATTAGATGACAAGAATTAACATGTCTCAGCCTTAAGGTCACTCTGTCTTCTGCCAGTCTATGGACCCAAATAAGGAAATAAATGTGATTAACTAAAGATTTGTACTGACAATATGTTTGTGCAGTAGATAGCCATAATTGTTAAGCTGCATAAGACTCAAGTCATGATCAAGAGTTTAAGAGGACTGTTGTTCTATTACTACCACTAGGTGGAAATGTTGCTCAATGTTTTGCTTTTGGGCACACTGGCTTTAAGATATTGCTTAAAACACCTGCTTTCAAAATCCTGTGCATTCTGAGCGCAAAAAGGCAATTCAGGTCAGCCAGCTATGTCATATCACGTATGATGTATACATTAAATATTGACCCAATGATTTGTTACCAGTAACTCAATTCTGATTTTCTGCCTGACTGCAGGATAGTTGAGCACAAATAAATTAGTTTGTTGTCATATAGATCATAATGCTACACAATCTGCAAATGCAGTTATATTTAATAACTAACAATAGACTATTCAGGTTTGTTGTTATAAGGCAATACATTAATCTCAGGCAGTAAGAGGTAATGTGAATAACCTTGCAATTGTTGACTTATGTCTATCTTAATTTTTCAGGAATTGATAGTTAATAGTTAATTGATTTACTACATAGACATAGTAATTTACAAATGAGTGTCAGAAATCATGGCCATAGATGTTAAAGCTATTTTTAATCAAATAACTTACCCATAGTTATCGCCACACTGCCATATTAAAGCTGTTTGGCCTTTTTGAGGGATGTAGGACTTTCCCTCTCTTATCTGGATACTGATGGCTGCATGAGCACTGTGCTCTCATGACATGTGGCAGAACTCTTGATCAGGCCACTGGGATGCGCGAGTGGCTGTATTTATAATGTGCAGACAGAACATGGTTCTTGATCATACATAAGCAAATAGCTTGTTGTTTGGTCCCAACCACCCCCCATCACACACACACACACATAACACAACACATGCACATGTCTGTCTAATGCACAAAGATTTTATTGCAGATTAATGTAACTTTCGCCCTCTGTTTAATTAGCCAGCATTATTGTATGCATGGGGCCCTTCAAGTGGTGGGGGATGAGGGGACGGGTTTGTTCTTTAACACGTTCCACCTCAGGTTCTAGCACCCCCGGCCCCGGCTCACCAGATTGTTTTCATTGCTCCTTTAGGATGAGGAGATGGCCCGCCAGCTGGTGGGGCTGGGCTGCCTATGCCACGATGAGGTCCTGAAAAGGGAAGAATTAGAGAAAAGAAAAGCAGCTGCAGAGGCCCCCAGGCTCCCCAAAACTTAGCAGAAGTAAGTCTGCAATGACTCACAATGATTGTGAACACAGAGAGGGGTGTGTACTACATGTATGTATGTGTGTGCACAAGTTTGTTTGTGCTCTAATTCCCTCGTATGGTCTGAGAAAATCATCACCTGAATAAAAGTTTATGTGTGGGATAATACATCAACAGTGATAGGATAGATGGAAAAACAGGTTAGTTTTCTATCATCCAGAATGTAAGAATACACAACAGACCACATGGTAGTTACTCCTTCATTTCAAAGAATACATTGAAGGGGAAAAACCTGAAAGAAACATATACATTTTCCCATTAGCATGGCCCATAGATGACTTGTAGTTAAATAGCACGTCTATGAGATTTGCAACTCATTATGACATGGTTTGGTTTGTTATTTCCAATTATTAACAAACCATACAGCTGAAGTCCCTTTTTACAGTGAGTATCGAGGGAATTGCAGTAACAGCATTGTTTGTTTCTGTTAAAACAAATTCTTGCACGTCTAGAACATGAAATGAGCATCTTATGGATTTCACTATCAGTACATTTGTTACATTGCATTGAGTGAAGTAAGATTTTGCACATGACCTTCCTAATTCATTCTCCAATTTGTATTTTGCCCTACCTGTAAATGTTGCTCAAACTAAGCTTATATTATACAAATACAGAGGATGAATGACTTGATCACCAGCAGACTATGTGGTCCTTGACAAGTGACAAGTGGGTGAGCAGGTGAACATTCATAACCAAAGGTGACCTAAACCCTGAATTTTCTGCTATTTAGTTCTGTGGGCAAAGGACCATGGTCTGTAGCTTGGTATGGTAATCTTAATTTGTGGGGTGTGGAAGGCGAGGGTAGTGGATGGATACAGCAGGTTTATCAGTAGCTATGTTACATCTGTCATATTCTACTGTAGGTTGGTAATTGGCTGAAATAACTCTTCAATTCCTGCTGTATGTTATCACTCCTGCCAAGTTGAATTGTGCAGTGAAGGCTTAAATCTGGCCAGTGTTGAACAATCAGTTGCTCTGCTAAAATATGTTTGTAGCTGTAACTGATATCACTAATACAGCGGTAACTGTATCTTCACTGATCATGGGCTGTTTTTGGCAAGCCCTACCACTTTACTCTGGCACCAGCTTAACACAATGAGGTTTATGCAATCTCCATTACAGTAGCGTCCAGGCCAATTGCCTCTCTGCACTCTGTTACTTTAGAAGAAAGACTGGAGTTTTCACTGCCAGGCCTGCAGAGACACACATCCTGTCTGCTTCCAGCCAGCTACCACATCCAATCTCCACAGTAGTGGGATAATGATATGCCATTGCTGGATGCTGGAGGACTTGGTCATTGTGTGGTAGTGTCTGGATTTTAACCTGAATATCAAGGTCTTTGGACTCCCCCTGCACTTCAGAGTTTGAGCCTTTCTAGTTGACACACCCTGGCTCCCTTAAATCTCAGACTTGGCAGCTGGGGGATCTTTAGGTCTGTATTTATTTGCATTAAAAGCACAAAAAATTACATTTAGCTGTAGTTTGTGTAAAAGAGACTTTTGGTTGAAAAAAGTCTGTGCTTTAAATTGACTCCAAATATAACTTCAACCAAAGTGAATAAAATCAATGTTCTTATACAAAATCTTTTAATACTGAGTTTTACCAATTTGTCCTACTTTAACCACAACCTTAACATTACACCATCATGTTTCTGTAAGGAAGTAGCTATCTAACAAAAGTTGCAAGTTGCTTCATGTTATACAGGGGAAACACTAAATTAGTTGGTGCCCCTTAAACCTGGGTAAAAATAGCAAGGGTTACAGCCTGCTGTTCACAATCCAATGCTTAATTTGTGTACATTTAAAGGGGCTTTTATAAGAACAGTTTATTCTGAGGAAAAACAACTAAATTGAGAACTTTTTGATGTGGTGAGAGGCTGAAAAAAACACAGTGACCATAGTGAACCACACAAAGGATTCTTTTTGATCAAGAAAAAGATTACGAAGCATGTTTATCCCCAACACATTGATCATCAACCAATTAAAAATGGTTAACCACACAGAAGAATTAAACTGAAAATAAATTATAGCAGTTTTTATCATCTTTGTTCTGGTCTTACTCAATTATTCATCTCATTTATAGCCATACAGTCCTCAGCCTTCTGGATCCTATCTCATCCCAGAAGTTTAACACATATTAGGGGCTCAAAATTACAACCCTTTTGGTCACATAGAGCAGTGCAGATGAACTACCATTTCTGTTTAGGTGTGTAACTGAGTAGCTCAGCTCTTTGTAGCTAGATGGTAGGAAGCAGCATCAAGCCATAAAATATAGCTAGCTAACATTAGTCAGTCAATCAATCACTATGAATGCTTATGCCAACACCACAGAAATGTTATAAAGCGCTGGATAGCTAACTTGCTAGCTAGCCACTGCTAGCATGTTTTCTGGGTAGCTAGTTAATTGGTAGCTATCCAGTTCACAGAACCGTAAACAACGGAAGATAACACAGCTGCTGACTTTCATTTCATTTTGGTGTGTGATGTGGATGTGTACGTACACACCTAATGTGTCCAGAGAATTGTAAGCACAGTGTAAACAGAAACCTCAAGTGTTGCATTTCAAATACACTTCTTTTCTACAACAATAATCTCTTGCAGAGTAATAAACTGTAAATTGGGCCAACACTATCTGCCCTGTTCCTGAAATGTACACATTGTATTTGTATAAAACATAATTTCATTGTTCAATAAACAAATGTCAGTGCTCCTACATAGTCTAGCGGGATTTCTGAGAAAAGGCCCCGTATAAGGCTCTACGAGCATTTTTGGGTAAAAGTGGGTATTTTGGGCTAAAAATAAATTTGGGAACCAGACTTTTTAGCATAATTCAGGTATGCTGAATCCGATAAACCTGGTTCCCAAGCGAAATTTTGAGTTTTTGTAACTGTAACTTCACTGATCATGGGCTGTTTTTGGCAAGCCCTACCACTTTCTAATTTGCATAACAAAATGGCTGCCAAATTTCACATTTTCTCCAATAACTGTAACCAGGAAAGCAAAAATGGCAAAGAAAGTGTCTATACCTATGTTTTGAGGGTCAGATAATGTGATTAAGACATTTTTAAAGTAGTCAGTGGTAATCCTACTCTTAAAATATGCAAATTAGCGGCCACCATTACAGAAAAATCGTTTTTCTCCAATATCTCTGTAACTAGGCAAGCACACATGAGAAATGAGTGTCTATACCTATGTTTTGAGGGTCTGAGAATGTGATCAGTGATAAGCCAGATGCTTAATTATGCAAATTAGCTACCAATGAATTCATTTGAGTCAAATCAGTGGTTGTCTTTGACGACCTAACCTCAAGTTCCTCTCTGAATCCCCCAGCAACTACAATCTCCCTATCATCAGGTGCCTGAGAACACAGTTCCTCAGACAGTAAATGTGCAAGATCAACTTTATTATCAGGGAGCGACAGAAAGTTTGTCCAATTTTTTGGAAGAGGCACATCACGACCCTCAACAAGTCGTCTGATTGGTCGAGCTGCTTTTGTGCGTCGTGTCCTGGTAGCATCCTTGATTGTCTCTATCTGTCGAACACAACGTCTACCCGTTGGTAGTTAGAACCTGCCTTCAGTACTGCTCTTACATATGTGTCAGCCAAATCCCCAAAGGTCACTGCATTGTCAGGCTTTCCCAGAGCAACCACCAGTGCTCGTCCATCAATAATGAGGCAAGACGAAGAGTCATGAAGTTCAATAGCTTCAGGACAGAATATGTCTTCAGTTAACTTATCTGCCAGTATGGACTTGTTTCCAGTGCGGAGTGTACCATTCATTTCATTAAGTGATGCAGGAACTGGCAGAAGCTCGTGCTTTAGGACAGCTGGCAAGTCAACTGGACGACCTGCCTCATAGGCAGTAACAAGGCGTTGGAGGATGTTTCTGTCTGACTTCAGGATAATTCTCTTGTCCTTGTCTTTGATCACTTCATACAGAGATGCAAACGTTTTGGCATTACTCCTGTGTAGGGTCGCATGGATTGGGACATCTGGCTTGTCACCTTGCTCAGGGACAATCATCCTCTCCTCAACAAATCTATTCACTTCTTCTTGTCTGAGTTATTTGGCACAAAGTAACAAGTTTTGGATTGCCTCTGTTGCTAAGTCTTTTGTGGCGAGATTTTGCAATGACCCTGGTGAAACTGAATCAAACACCTTGAATCCCTGGAAGGCCAAGAGCAATGCCATTTTGTCGTTGTTGTCCCGCTTTTGCCATGATTTGGTAGCTTAATTGTGAACACGTGTACTGCCAGGACAGTTGTTGTACATTCCATGTGTTTCATCTGCGTTTCCATGCGAGACCTCAGATTATACGAAAGGGTCCATCTACAAAGCGCTGATGTTGTCTTTGTGATGCCAATGATTCCACCTCCTTTCTTTCCTGTACCATTTATCCACTCCATGGCATGGTCTGGATCTACTTGGTTGAACTTTTGAACAGAACGCTTGACAGCAAAGTTGCCCCTTTGAAACTCTGATAACACGGGTTTTGGAAGTTGATGCATCTCAGCTATATACACTGGACCCCATCTTGCGTAGTTCAGGTGGTCATACCGCATGAAGTATGGCAACATCAGACTGAAGGTCTGAAGGTCCCAGATTCCATCATGCAGAGCTCGAGTGAATTGCAACAGTACTGAGACCATTTCCATGTAGTTCCACCAGAAGACGAAGTTCACATCATCAGATTTACTTGCCAAGAAATCTGTGAGAAGCTTGTGAAACCGTTCCTGCTTCAGGCATGTTATCAGCTCTGGAATTCTTTCAGGATCATCATCAGCAGCCAATGCAGAAATTTCATCATGGCATTCCTTGTCCGATTCTGCAGCAAACGAGAAATGTTGGCAACAAAAGGACTTGCAAGGTAAGTTTGTGAGCTCTCAGAGCCTTGTTGTATGCTTTTCCTGACAGGACAAGCTGCACAGCACCCTCCCCCAGCAGTCCACTCTCCAGCCACACTTCAGCTAAACCAGATCCAGCCATGTGATCTCCTATAGCCTTCAGGAAGTTAATCGCAGTATGAAGTCCACCAAGGCGAGGGATTAATTTATCCCGGTATTCTTCGACAGACCACTTCAGTTCCATGAGTTTGCAGAATAGTGCTTGGTCCACTGTAAGGACTGTATGCTCCTGACCAAAATGTGAAGATATTGCCATGCACCTCTTCACGACTGTATTTAGTGTATCTAACTCATGAGCCGGAGCAAGAACTATGGGCAAATATCCTACTGCTGTCTGCTCTGGTTCCTCTGATGAGACTGACTGATTGAATACTGTCCAAGAAGGTTTTGTGTCAGAATCTTGATGTTGCAGGAAAAAAGCCATGTCCGTTGCTTGTGCTTGTTTTACACAATCACTGTCTCCTTCAGTTTTCGTGAACCAGGCCTTGTCAACATGGGCTGTGAATACTGGCTCACTTGAGGCAGGATTCATATTGACAGGGTACAGGCTCTCCAGGACATCTGGCACGATCAGCGTATGTCTACTGAATGGCTCTAGCATCTGAAGTTCAGCATCTGCGTTTTGTCCCTGTTGCCATGTTGCCATTTGGGTTGCATGGAAGGTGTTTTTTCCATCAAGTGTCTCATCAAGAATGTCAATGTTATCTGCAGTGTAGTGGATACATTCATTGGCTACCATGTTTGGTGGAATAATGGCCCCGGTTGCTTGGTCCATAGATTTCAGAGTGCTCTCAGCTAAGGAAGTGTCTAGTTGCAACACCTGTTCATAGCTCTGAAGCATTCCTCATGCCTGCCCTCTAGTGCTGGTGTGCAACAGTATTGGTGACTCCTGATTGGTCTAAATCTCATGCTATGAATGGACACATGGACGGAAACACGTGTCACATATAGAAGCGGCTGCACTGCTTAAAAATAGGGAAACTCGAATCAACAAAATAAAAATATGTGTAAATGCTAATATAGAGGTGAGCAAACTGTATTTTTAAGAGGTACGTAAACGGCATTTACGTGCGTTTTTCTGTAATGGCGGGCGCTAATTTGCATATTTTAAGAGTAGGATTACCACTGATCACTTTAGAAATGTCTTAATCACATTATCTGACCCTCAAAACAGGTATAGACACTTTGTCATTTTTGCTTTCCTGGTTACAGAGTTATTGGAGAAAATTGGAAATTTTGCGGCCATTTTGTTATGCAAATTAGAAGGTCAAAAACTCAAAATTTTGTTTGGGAACCGGGTTTATCGGATTCAGCATACCTGAATTATGCAAAAAACTCTGGTTCCCAACTTTTACCCAAAATGCTCATAGAAGTCACATTTTTCAGTAATCCCACTAGACTAACATTTTTCCTTCTTGAAGTTGGGAGCACCAGTGCTACCAAGTAAAAAGGTTTATTTTGAGCCCTGCATATATGAAAAGTAGAAATCCCTTTTTATGGGAAACATTTTTACAATGCTACATTGTTTTGAGAAAATAGTCAAACATACATACCCATTAACATTTACAGTGATGCTTGAAAGTTTGTGAACCCTGCAGGGGATGGTCATTATTTTCATATATTATAGAAAAATAACCTTATAAAATCTTTATCTAAACCTCAATTCTTAGCAAAGATATCCCAAATAAGGGAGACTCACAAAGAAATATGAAATATATTTTCATTGTTAATTTAACACAACTGGTTTATTTAACAAAAACTCAGTGCAAAAATATGTGAACCCCTTTAATCAATAGCGTGTGGCACCTCCTTTAGCAGCGATGACTTGAAGCAAATGTCTCCTATAGCCACTGACCAGTCTCTGGCATCTTCTTTGAGGGATTCTTTCCCACTCCCTTTACAGAACCCAGCCAACTCAGTGAGGTTTGAGGGCTGTCTGGCATGAACAGCCCACTATAGGTCCTGCCACAGCATCTCAATTGGATTTAGGTCAGGAATTTGACTTGGCTAATCTAAAATACAAAACTTATTTCTCCTGAGCCATTCCTTGGTAGATTTGCTTGAATTCTTTGGATCATTGTCTTGTTGAAACAACCACATTCGGTTAAGTTTTAGCTCTCGGACTGATGGCCTGACGTTCTGTTCAAGAATTCTCTGATATTCCCCAGAATTCATGGTTTCCTTAATGATGTTGAGTCGTCCAGGCCCAGAGGAAGAAAAGCAGCCCCAGATCATGACACTCACACCACCATACCTGACCATAGGGATAACGCTATTTTTGTAGGGGTCAGGTGTAGTTTTATCACACCAGGTTATATTTAATCAGTCTCATAACATTAAATTATAATTAGGCTCATTTGATTATTCACTTATGGATTATAAATATATGGATGCTTCCAGACAGACAGAATGTTTAACAAAAATATTTATTAAACATAACAAAATGACCAGAAATCAAGAAATGAAAAGGGAAGCTAAAGTTGTATTGATGAAAATAAATAAACTAGAAAAAGGGGTGTATATGGATGAGGAATGTTTGATTGTTAAATGTATGAGACGCGAAGCACTGAAACTGACCACGTGGGGTAGCCAGTGCTTGTGTGCTTTGTCTTTTAACAAAGGGACATAGAAGTGGCATGGAAAGACACACAATCTATAGTAATGATACTCCGAAAGGGGCAAACGGTACTATGTGTGTGTACACGTGAATAGCGGGTTTGCGCAATGGATTCACAGCATTTTGGTGAATAACGTTATGTCCATTTTGTAAGGAGTAGCACTGCTTCAGAGCGCATGTTATGCTACCGACCGAACTTCTAACGAGTTATTTCAACTCTGCGAAACACGGATATCATACATTTGACAAAGATGGTTAGTTACTGGGGAAGTTAGAAAGGATTAAAAGGAACAAACAGGCTACTCCATTAGGGTAGCTATGGTCAACTTGAAGGCAAGAAGTGAAACAGCTAACTAGTTAGCCTGTTATTACAATTCTTAATCTTAACACACTCGCTAAATGGTAATATAACACGAGAGAAAAGCCCTTTCTTTTCGAGTTGGTAGCTGGTTGAGCTTAATTAGCTAGCAAAAGTGCCAGGACGAGATGCTAGTACTCTGTTTTAATGAAACAGATTCATCTACACAGGAATTACTTCCTACATAAGAATTAAAGTTCTTTTAAGTATTTCTGCCGAAAATACTAAATAGTTACCATGAGCTTTTAACTGCATGACCTTACGGGAAGTAAGGAGGCAGGACAATGCGCGTAAGCGAAGGAGATAGAGAGTTAGAGCGATAGAGAGTTAAGAACAATAGGTGCATGCTAGTTTTATGTTGCGTTACAGTGGGGGAGGTGAAACGCTACTGTACTAGGTCACCCATTGGCTAAAAGTATTTTGAAGTTGCTGCTTAGCGTCGCGTGCAAGTGACGTCTGTTCATCCCTGTTGATCCGTCATGGACACATGAACCCTACCATTTTGGTGGTGGGCAGTGTTGGGTTTTCGCCAGACATGGCATTTTTGATTGTGACCAAAAAGGTAGATTCTGGACTCATCCGTCCAGAGAACAGACTTCCAGAAACCTTCAGGTTTGTCCAGGTGGTCTCTGGAAAACTTAAGATGGGCAGCTGGGTTCTTTTTAGACAGCAGAGGTTTCTTCATGGCTAAAGTGTTAGTTCCTTTAATGGGAAGACAAATGCTTTCATCTTTCTTAGTTTTTTTGCTTTCTATATTTTTATTTTGTAGGGCAAACAACAGCATTTTGATAAGTTTGATTTGCAATGTTTGATAATTGCAAAGCAATTGCTTGATTTGGATGATTTTCTAAAGATCTCTCTGAGAGTCTAATGTAGAATTGTATAACTATGGATACTGTTATATATCTAATCCTTATCTAGAGTTGTCAAGATTAAACAAATTGCATTTACTACATTGTAGTTCAATTCAGAGTTTTTCTTATTGTTGATGGATGCACAATGACATCAGGTGTAGCAAGGGAGGCTTGCAGATCCCTGGATGTTATTCTTGGGTTGCTTTTTACTTCATTCATTCATTCATTTATTATCGAACCCGCTTATTCCTGGTCAGGGTTGCGGGGGTTGGAGCATGCATTAGGCAGTTCGCCAATCCATCGCAGGACACATACACCATTCACTCACACACTCATACCTACAGGCACATTTAGACTCTTCCATTAGCCTGTATGTCTTTGGACCGTGGGAGGAAACCCATGCGGACACGGGGAGAACATGCAAACTCCACACAGAAAGGTCCCGGCCTGGATTCAAACCTGGGACCTTCTTGCTGTGCAGTGACAGTGCTATCCACTGTTCCACTGCCTGCTTTGTACTTGATTTATTATTTTTCTTGTGACTCTTGGTGATATTTTAGAAGGATGCCCACTTCTAGGCGCTGTTGTGTTAAACGTTCTCCATTTGTATATTATGTATCTCACAGTGGACTGATGGAGCCCGTCTTTTTGATATGATTGTATATCCTTCTCCAGACTGATGTACACTTACTACTCTCTTCTTGAGGTCCTCTGAGATCTCCTTAGATCCCGGCATGGTGTGTTTTGCATTCACACCGAACTGACCAGGTTTCTTAACCTAAAGATCTGACCTTTGATTGAATAACTTGGTACACAATTATATACCCACCTGATTCTACTTACATTCTTCATTTAACTAAGGCAACAGGAGGTTCACTTACCCCTCTATGGCATGATTTTTTATTTTGGGGGAAAAAAATATTCCACCCCATTTTTGCCTGATAATATATCCATCATAAAATGTGTCACCCCCCCCCCCCCAACCAGATATTGGTTTGTTGCATCAGGGCAACACTGTGCGACAAGGGTAGTAAAACGCCAAGGTTTTTTATAGTACATTTGATAAGTGTAATTATTTGATAAGCAGTATTATCAAAAACGTAAATCATATTCTTGTATTTTATTACACACAGCCAACACACAATGTGTACCAAGACTTTTGATTTCTGTTTCTGTCACACCAAGGTCTTGGTATGAGGAAATGATTTAAAAAAACGCGATGCAACTTTCCAATTGATTTACGAGGATGAATGACAAAGTCTGCCTAGAAACAGGAAAAAACGTCTTTGAATGGGTACTTCTTATCTACACTATACATTTTACGATTGGTAAATGACAGATTTACAGACCAAAGAATGGAAGGAGAATGGTTAGTCCCGCCTCACTTTGAATGGAAATCTCCGCTTTGTTTACCCGAGAAATCGCGAAAACCACACGGCGAGAATCTTGGCTTTTAAATGCATTTTTCAGATTAAAGATAGGTTTAAAAAAATTTATTTTATAAGCGTTTGAAGAAGAGGAGTGCTTTTCGTGCATTTTATTGCCTAACAAACTTTGGGCTTACTGCACAGTGTTGCCCTGAGGCAACGAACCATAAAAACATTTTTATCGTATACAAATAAAAACAAAATAAGTCTTTAAACAATCAAACATACTTCCTTACATACTCATGAACATGCACATATTTTTTTGTATGCAGTTATTTCAATTTAAACATGTTAAAAAGTGAAATCTATCTTACTAATTGGCGGTAATGTTTCATTCTGTCCGTCTCAATGGTTTCACTTTCTGAAAGGACTGGTCCACCCCCAACGAAAGGCCACACCAACTTCAACTCATCATTTCATTGGACCGGGACATGTCTCGTGACATTATTTAAATAAATATATGAAAAAAACATTAAAGGGGCAGTGTGAGGTCCAAAAAGGTGGTTTGTTGCCTCGGGGCAACACCATGCGGTAGAGGTCACTTACTTTTGCACCTTCACTCATTTTTTTTAATACGTATTTTTACTCTAGTATATGCACAATTATCTCTAATAATTTATGAAATTGGTAAATATAGACCCTTTATTATTCAGTTAAGAAAAGACTGGTTCTGATTAAATACAGATTTTGTGGTAAAAACTCTAGATTTCTATGATTGCACAAGGGGTTCATAAACTTTCAAGCATCACTGTACATATTTTATACATGCATGCATCGCTGTATATTTTATATGACTATATATGACTATACTGTACAATTGAACAAATGCGTATTGTTAACAGCATGTGACAGAACAGTTTTATAGCTACTTGAAAGTGTTATATTTCTTACATGGAAATCAGTTATACAGAAATCAGCTGAGTAAACAAGTGGCTTGAAGAGTTCCAATGTCAGGTTCCTTCTTAGTTTTGTTTGCAATGAAAAGAGTATAGATTGGGTTTTAAAAAACCTTCCTATTCAATCTCCTCGATAGAGATTTTCACAGGATTAATCACATCAGGACTTAATATTCTTCTTTCAATGTACTTGTATGTTTTATGTGGTGGATGTGAGTTTGGTATGTTCTGTTTCTTTTCAGTTTTTACTCCAAATTAACCTTTTACTTTACAAAAGTTATATACATACTGTTTTAAGAAATTCTGATAGGAAGAAGGATATTTTTTCATGTGTCATTATTTGATTAACTGTGAATATATGCAATTGTAGGACTAGGCTGTTAGCTGAATGCTCTGTGTCTCTCAAAGATACTTTCCTGCTGCATATATGACAGTATTTGATGAGACTTGCCTGAGTGCAAATCGATAGGCTGATTCGACTTGATTACGATCAAGTTTTTCTTCCATAGTGCACACACAAAAACAAATAATTATTTAATCATACTTGTGTCATACAAGTATACACCATTTTGATTTATGAACTCATTAGCCTGTAAATGAGAAAACTGCGGAAATAGAACCAAAGGCTTGATATGTGTGTATGTGTGTGTGTGTGTGTGTGTGTGTGTTTGTGTGTGTGTGTGCATTTGTGTGTTTCTATGTGTGTGTGTGGGTGTGTTTCCAGTATACACACACACACATGCATGCACTTATGCAGTACACAGTACACTTACTGTAGGGAAATGTATCAACGAAGCATGACTTCCCTGTGTATGTTTTTTGCAGATGTATTTGTAGTAAAATAAAGATGTGGCACATGCTGACAAGACCCTGTGCTGTGAGGCAGCAGTGGGGGTAGTTAGTGTCTGTGGAGGGAGCTGCTGTGCAGAGGAACAGTGGCTCAGGACTGTGGAATCCTTTGAAGATAGGCATCTTGCATCTTTCTTCTTTTTATTCTCAGTCGCATCAAGCCAGGCATGACTATGATCTTTGTGTCTGCAGCCTGCATGGGAAGAACAGGAGCTTCCCAAGTAAAACAACCACAGCATTAGGATGTGAGCAATTATGTGAAAGCAAAGGCTTGTAATAAAAAACCTCAAGAGTTAAGATATTCAAGAGGAATCAAAGAGTGTTAGTTCCTTTAATGGGAAGACAAATGCTTTCATCTTTCTATGTTTTTGGTTTTTTGCTTTCTATATTTTTATTTTGTAGAGCAAACAACAGCATTTTGATAAGTTTGATTTGCAATGTTTGATAGTGATACCTGCCTTTTCATGCTAAGTCTGTCATTTTGAGTTACACTTTTTTGGGGTTGCAGTTCATGCTATATCCAGATTCATGTTCACGTCTCTGTAGTATAGCATTAGGAAGATATTACATAATGAGAAAATAGATTGTTGCTACTTTAAAATAATTTTCAACCATCCTGGTAATGCAATACAAAAATATTTATAATATTTAATGAGATACATATGTGAAATAATGAAATTAAGCATTCATTTGAAAAATGATTTAAAACCTTTTATTCCCGACCCCTGAGTGGCTTCACTGGTACCGGTCAAAGTATTATGACTCCTCACAGATCCATACTGCATTAAATCATATCTGACAAACCCACCTCCTAGTCTACCCCCCCCACACACACCCCCAGCCCTCATTACACCCTGTATTTAATCATAAATGTTTTTCACTAATTTCTAATATTATATATTATATATTATAATATTCTGTAGTATACAATGTTCTTAATGTACTTACGTTTTATCCATTTCTGATATGTCCAAATCATCAAGTCTCATATGGTTGTTGTTTTTAGAAATATGATTATTATCTACATAAATCCGATGTAAAATTAAAGCATGTAATACACAAGGCTTTCATGGTTGTGATTGGTTCCGCTTTCATGGACAATGATTGGTTCAATAGCATGTCAATTCAGGTTGCTGAATGAATCCAACATTCTCTCATGCTTAAATGCGTATATCTGTTTATCCCTTTTCGATGAGATGAGGTTGAGAAGCATGGATATGCATGCTGCCTGTTTCAGAACATCTGACAGGCAACAGCAGGGACAGATCATTTTGTGAGGATTGGATAAGGGTTTCAATTGGCTCTGTGCAATGTCAATAACACTTCATATTATTATTTTGGCTGGGGGAGGGGTGCACAGGTCATAATCTTCTCTTAAAGTGGAAAACAGAAGCCAAATAGAGGGCTTGTTGGAGAAAACACTAGACATTTGACTGCTTTTAGATATCTGCACCAAATTTGTTGCACAGGTTGAATACATGTTAAGAGGGAACTTTATACAATAATTTTAGGGTCCAGCTGGTCCGTTGCTGGGGTGGTGTCCTTTGTCCATGTGGCTGGATGAGTCTTTCAGCTGTGCACTGACACTAAGGGAACTCAAGGCTTGGTCCTTCTTCCAGGACTCGTTGAAACCAACGTTTTCCTCTCAGGCTTACTTGGACTCTTCTGGCGCAAGTAATGTAAGTAACGAGCTTTGTCTTCTTGCAAAGGTATGTCCCAGCCTACTGGACAACATTTTTTTTATGATGAAAGCTTCATCACAAGGTGAAAGGCCTGGCTTTGTCCAGGGCCTAAGATTGATCAGTAGATGAGTTGCATAGCTCGAAGCTCCTCCACAACCAACTCCAACAACTACTCAAACAACTGCTTATAGAATACAACTATGTGTGTGAGACCCTATATCATCCTGATCAATCAGTGCTGATTGGCTCATAGGGAACAGGAAGTCCATCACACCACCTGAGCAGTTGATCAACCCTGATGTCACAAAGAAGAGTTTCTGGCTCTCTTCAATGCGGTGGGGTTAGTTTCTGCTGGAGATAGTTGGTGGTCTTCCATTCCAGAAGGGTGATAAAACAAATCCCCCCATCTTTCTCTTTGCTGACACAAGAGAGGTAAGCAGAGTAATGTTCAACTATTCTTCAACAATGACTGTAACAAGTGTACACTACATTATCTTTGAACATCAGAATATACTGTATATATTTCCACCCAATACCTGAAATATTAATGCAATTCATTGCATGGCATACGAACCCATAACCTATTTAATGATACATTATATTCTTAGCAGTTGAAATTACTTTTACTCTGAAAATCACCAGCATTTTTTCCCCATTCATTTTTACATAAAATCATGTGGCACAAATATTAGAGACAAAAGTGGGAAACAACAACATTAGTTAATTTATTTATCCATAAAATGCTAAATTAATCAAATATAATTATATACAACTAATTTCAAGCCACACCTTCTGTTTCCTGGATTTTTAGCCCACTATGAGCACAGCGTGCATCCTTAAGGTTGGTTGGATTGACTCCGGATTAAACATAAATCTTATCAGATTGAATTGCATTTGCCCTTATTTTAGCTATTTCTGTTAGATTGAATCTAGGCCTGTTTCAGAGTGGATAGGATAGCACTACCATTTAACATAAATTGTACATTAAACAAAAAAGTGCCATTTAAATAGTGGTTATAGTTACATTTGGTTTGCTCTTCATTGTTTACATTCTTCCTTACATATTTGTAAAATGGTGTGTAAAACACAATCACATGTGTTTTATAATTTCTGTCAGAATAAAACAATTTTACCTTCTTTAATATTTATTTTTTATTAATTATTTTTAATGGGCTTCAGATCACAAATATGTATTATTAAATTGAAACATCTGGTCATGACTAAATTGGTAATTTTATGGTAAAGGCCCGTAACTGTAATGAAAGTTATATCCTACTGCTGAAACTCAAACAGCCAGCAGATGGAATATTTCCTTTCCTCTGTAATGAAAGCATCTGTTTGGTTGTTGTTCGTTCCCTGCCATTTCCTCTCACTGTGCTATTTGTCTTACTTCAGCATTCCTGTTTGAGGGGCTTCCATCCAGTTGATGTATTGCTGTCCAGCTACGCCGCTGCAGTGCTGTGTAAAACATTTTATTATGAGCTGTTACTGTGGTTAGTGACTTTTGGATGTTGGGATGTGTTCGGATTTATCCCTCACATTCTTTACCTCAGGCTCAAAGGACTAATGTTTGATCATTCTTGATAAAGTCTCCAATAGCCTGGTGCAGGGGTGGAAGTGTTTTTTACATTATATAGCTAATGCTATAAAGATACTAGGCAGCACTGTCATCATCTGCTTTGTAGTTTGAATCCTGTAAATGGCAGATGTATATGATGGGTTCTGCAGCAACTCATATGTATTATGTTGAATAGAGGTCTATCCCTGGTGCAACGCTTGCTGGTTCAGTGGCTCCTGGCCAAGAACCACCAACACAATTCTATAGCCTGGCCCACTGAATGAAATATAATTGAAGCAGAAAAATGAGATTTGAACAGCAAAGCTAAAAAATATACATTCAATTAACTTATAGCAGCCAGATGAGGTCATGATCCCTAGGTGGAGCATTATGTCCCGTTTGTGACTGGTTCATTCACACATGCAGGCTCTCATTATTTAGTCTGCTGTCGAGAATCTTGAATGAAGAAATGGTTATCAAAAGGATTTTCTGTAAAACTGAGCATGCCCCTCTGTGGTGAAGTTGTCATTAAAGTTGCATTGAGTTGTAATTGTGAACTATTATAATACAATTATGAGACTGAAACCACAAGGGCAACATGTGTCAACCAGAAGGTCTGAATGAGAAAACTAGAAAGAGTTTTGTACTGTACCTTATTAAACCAAATCAGTTATACACACTACCGGTCAAAAGTTTTAGAACACCCCCATTTTTCAGTTTTTACTGAAATTTAAGCAGTTCAAGTACAGTGAATAACCTGAAATGATACAAAGGTAAGCGGTAAACTGCCAGAGGTTAAAAAAAAAAGGTTTAGGTTATCAAAAACTGAAAGATAATGTACATTTCAGAGTTATAAAAAAGTAATGGGTTAACATGGGTTAACAGTCACTGCCTCCGTATCCAGCAAAAGAGCCCCAGACCATCAGGCTTCCTCCTCCATGTTTAACAGTTGGTGTCACACACTGAGAAACCATCCTTTCGCCTACTTGACGGCGTACAAAAACCCTGCGTGATGAACCGAAGATTTCAAATTTCGATTAATCAGTCCATAAGACCTTTTTCCAGTCTTCAGTAGTCCATTGGCGATGCTTCATGGCCCAGGCAAGCCTCTTTTTCTTATTTTGCCATCTTAGCAATGGCTTTCTTACTGCCACTCGACCTGTCAAACCTGCAGCTCGAAGTCTTCTCTTCACAGTTGAAACTGAGACTTCCTCACTTCGACCAGTGTTAAGCTATGCTTGAAGCTGTTGTCCTGTGAGCTGCCTATCACGCAAGCTGTTGACTTTCAGAAACTTGTCTTCTGATTTTGTTATGGCTTTGGGTCTGCCAGACCTCTTCCTGTCAGAGTTTCCTCCAGTTTCCAAGTGCCTTTTGATGGTGTAGGAAACTACTCACTGCCAAAAAATGTACATTATTTTTCAGTTTTTGGTAACCTAAACTTTTCTTTTTAACCGCTGGAAGTTTATCGCTTACCTTTGTACCATTTCAGGTTATTCACTGGACTTGAACTGCTTAAATTTGAGTAAAAACTGGAAAATGGGGGTGTTCTAAAACCTTTGACCGGTAATGTAACTACTGACTATTGCATTAAAACAATTATGGATATTTTTTCTTGTGCCCGAAAAAAGGCCTCTTTTCAGAATGTTGTCTCTGAATTGATGCTATGTTCTTCATTTAAGAGAGGATGAGAATCATGGTTCTATGCAGATAGTATAATGATAAACAAAACATTTCTTATGTACCAGTACATTTTGAGCATTTTCCCCCTTTTTTCACCATAATTTCGAACTCCCAATCTCAACAGTATGTCATCCCATCCTTGCAAGAAGGATGCTGAATTGGAGGAGGATTCTTTTCCACCCTGCAATTTACCACCAGAGAAGCCACAGCTACCGCTACCGTAATCATGAATATATCATGTAGTCAAATTGTGGGCTACTAGTCTGTTGAGCTGTGTGTGTGTGTCTGTGTTACGGCCCTTGGCCGTTATTTCTTTTTCTGTTTGCCCTCTCCTTTTCTTTTGCTCCTCCCAGGTCTAATCAGTTGATTGAGCGCACCTGGGAGGAGGCTTTGATAAAGGAGTTTGGGATCCAACCTAGAGCTGCCGCATTCCTTTATGAAATTCTAATCTGTGGCCTGGCTGCTCCAACCAACTCTTGTTTTTGGCTCCCCTTATATACGCAGATGGTGTATTATTATTATTATCCCTAGACAATAAAAGATTGTTGTACCTTACCCAATTTGTTGTCTGCTTTTTGTTATGGTTTGGTTCCGAGGGGAGAGCCAACCGTAACAAATTGGGCGCTCGTCCGGGAGCTGGACTGGGTTTTCAAGGTATTCCTAAAACCCTTGCATATGCAGTTTGTTTGCTGCATTGTGCGTTTTGATAACCGTTTTTTGAGTCGCGTTTGTATTCCTGAGTTTGGTGGATGCATGCCGTTTTGCCTTTTTCTTCCTTGGGCATGAACAGCTGTGCGCGGTGAGTTGGGCTAATTAGGTCTTGTTACGTGAGCTTGGACTGTTTTATTGTTTAGTGTCACTTAAGTATTCCATCTATCTCGTTTAATCTAACCCCCAGTTAGTTAGTCGACGGGTTTGACCTGCGGGTCTTGCCACTTTATTATTTTACCTGTTTGTTTTGGTGTTAATTCTAGGTGGGGGTACGCTTTGGAGTCCTGCGGTGAATTCGTTAATTGGTTCGCTGTCAGCGCTCACGAGTTCAGCGTTTAAAGTCCGCCTCGAGCCTGGTACGACACTGAAGACTAGAGGTTTTTATTTATTTATTTAGATATCTCATTTCAATAAGTAGAGAGAACCTGGGGTTAGGTAGGATTTTGACATTGTGGAATTGTTCAGCTCATGATAAATCTTCATTGGCCCGGCCTATCATCGTACCTGTTCTGCCCATTCTAATTAGCTCTGAGAGGCAGTAGCATGGAGAGAGCTATTTTCTTCTAGTTTGTATTTACTAGTTGTATAAGACGACTCATTTTCAGTACAAATGGTTATCATTGATTGCTGTTTTTAGCGCTGTTTTGGTAATTTCCAGCGTATGCAGTAATACAGTTTAATAGCGTTGGCATCTGTGTATGTGCGCGTTTGAGGCAGTTGTCCCCCTATTTTGTATACATGACTGCCTGTTGTGTAGCTAAATCGCTGCTACATTTGTTGTATTTCTACCCTACATGTTTTTCTACCGTTATGGTTGCTTGTAGCGTTTAATCCTCGTATTGAGGGTGCTTTGTGCTGTTATATTCGCAGTGTTAAAGTTATTGTCTCACGTGTCTGGTGTACTGTCCAGACGTTCTTTTGCAAGCTGCTATTAGGTTCATTAGCTTTACGGTCGTGTGATTTCGACTGCTTGCTGTATTACGTTGATACGTTGTAAGTGAGATGTTTTCAAAATTACTTGATTGCTACTTAATAGGTAACGTTCAGGGCTAAGCGATTTTGTTGCCCTGGTTTTAGGTAATATATGTGTAGAATATATTTCTTAAATTGCGTGTCTTGTTTGTGCTTTGTAAACGCGTTTTCTTTCTAGTTACTCGTTTCGGTAAGTAAGCAAGCTGTAACGCCTGGTAACCTTTTCTCTCCGTTGCCATGCCGTCTATTGCAGATTTTCTTAAAGAACCTTCTGAGCAATTACTAGAAGTGTTTACAAAAGAGCAACTGTTAAAAATAGCAGAACATTATGATCTAGTCACCACTAGTAGCGAGAGACGGTCGAAGGAGTCTATTGTCTCCGCTATTACAACCTGTCTGACCAGTCTGGGTGTATTTCCACCCAAAGATGAGTCTGACCCTGAGCCTGTTTTAAAAACTGATATCGACACTCAGTTTAAAATGAAAAGGCTGGAGCATGAGATGGCCATGGAAAGGCTAAAACTAGAGCACGAGCTCAACCGTGTTGCGGAGGAGCAAAAGCTAAGACTAGAGCACGAGCATAAGCTAGAACTGCGAAGATTAGAGCTAAATTTTCCCTCCCCAAATCCTCATAGTGAGAGGGGATTTGATGTTACCAAACAAATACGCCTCGTTCCGCCTTTTTCTGAGAAGGACGTTGAGAAATATTTTCCCTGTTTTGAGAAGGTCGCTAATACTTTAAAATGGCCACCAAATGTATGGACTTTGCTTTTGCAATGTGTTCTGACTGGTAAGGCCCAACAGGCTTACTCTGTCTTATCTCATGAGGACAGTTCGGACTATGGCTTGGTTAAGAGTGCTATTTTGCGTGCATATGAACTTGTTCCAGAGGCTTATAGACAACGGTTCCGGAATTTCCGTAAGTTTGACAAACAAAGTTATGTTGAATTTGCTAAAGAAAAGGAAATTTTATTTGAGCGATGGTGTACCTCACAAAAGATTGACCGTTTCGAACAACTTAAGGAACTAGTGCTTCTGGAAGAATTCAAAAACTGTCTTCCTGATAACATTGTCACCTATTTGAATGAACAGAAAGTCACTGAGGTCATGAAAGCAGCAGTTTTTGCTGATGAATTTATTCTAACACACAAATCATCTTTTCATGCTAAAACCGTATCCCGCTTTGAGCCGCGGTTGCATTCCGATACAGGTTCTAGACACCATCAGGAACCAAGACTTCCTGTTCCTTATACCCCTCGAAGACATTCTCCACGTTCCCGTGATGAGAAAGGGGAAGAACGACCTGTGTTTAAAACGGACCGTAGTGAACGGGCTTGTGCTTATTGTAAAACACCCGGACATGTCATATCTGAATGTCCCAAACTGGCCAAGAAAAATACAAAACCTCATTTATTGGTAAATACACGAAAGGTACGTTTTCATTCAGTGGTTAAAGGTGAGAATCCTTCTCCCAAGGAAAAGTTGTCTCCCTCTGATTTACTAGATTACTCTCCCTTCCTTCTTAGAGGGATCGTCTCAGTGTGTGGTGGTCCTGGCGTTGAGGTAACAATTCTCCGTGACACCGGTGCTTCTCAGTCCTTTATCATTGGCAATGTGCTACCCTTGTCTGACAAAACCTTTTTAGGTGCAAGTGTTCTTGTACAAGGGATTGAAATGGGTGTTACTGAGGTCCCATTGCACAAAATAAGTCTAACTTCAGAATTGGTTACTGGCGAAGTTATTGTGGGTGTACGTACTCATTTGCCTGTACAAGGTGTAAACTTTTTACTGGGTAATGATTTAGCTGGTGGTAATGTTTTCGTCCCATCAGTTATTGCTAGCTCTGTTGTATCTACCACTCCTGATTGTCTTGAACGGACGTATCCTGAAGTGTTTCCTACATGTGCGGTGACACGAGCTATGGCTAATCGAGCAAATGACCCTGACAATTTAAGTGAGACCTTTATGTGCGATCCTGATTTAGGTGTTACCCCCTTACTTGAGCTGCCTGATCTGAAGCCTGGTAACGTTACATTGTTACAGGACAAAGATTCATTGTCGCCTATAGAAACTACATTGTTGCCAAAAGAACAGCTGATCCAAGCGCAGAAGGAGGATTCGAAACTCTCCTCGCTCTTTGATCAGGCTGTAACCGAAAACAAAATTAATGATTTATCTGTCGGTTATTTTATTCAATCTGGTGTTCTAATGAGAAAATGGAAACCAGTGGAGGCATCTTCCAGTGATGATTGGACTGCCATTCACCAGATAGTTTTACCACGTAAGTACCGACCTGAAATTCTAACTTTGGCCCATGACTCTCCATTTGCTGGTCACATGGGAATAACGAAAACTTATGATCGTATATTACGACATTTCTTTTGGCCTGGTCTAAAACGAGACGTTGTCGATCATTGTAAGTCTTGTCACGAGTGTCAAGTAACTGGTAAACCAAACCAGACTATAGCACCTGCTCCTTTACATCCGATTCCGGTTTTTGGAGAACCATTTGAACGGGTGATTATTGACTGTGTTGGACCCTTAACACGCAGTAGACGAGGGAATCAACGCAGTGATGTCACTTGTCCTGTTAAACCAATTCTTGTCAACTCCCCTATTTCATCTCAGAGCGCTGACCATGTATCGACGCCTTCGCTCCCGGAGCGGACTGTGGATGTCGTGACGGAGCCCTCTAGATGTTTGGTAGAGGGGAGGTTGAAGAATTCGGAGATGTCGCTGTGTTTATCTGACTCTCTGGCACATCTTTCTGATTCTTACAGGGCTGACATTGTGGATCTGGTGGAGTCACATCGGCAGCTGTTCTCCGATGTGCTGACTCGCACCTCTATGGTGGAGCATGATATCGATGTCGGTTCCACAGTTCCCATTAAACAGCATGCCTATCGTGCAAATCCAGCGAAGTGTGAGCAGTTTAAAAAAGAGGTTGATTACATGTTACAGCATAACATCGCAGGACGTAGTCAAAGAGTAGGGGTAGGTTAAATTTATGAAATTATACTGGGTAGGTTAAATTTATAATTATAGTGTCTTGTAAATACTAAATGGTTAAAATTTATGAAAAATTTATCATTTTTATAATTGTAATTTGTAATTTTGATGTGGCCACTTCTTAGCCACATTCTTGGTGGGGGAAGTGTTACGGCCCTTGGCCGTTATTTCTTTTTCTGTTTGCTCTCTCTTTTGCTCCTCCCAGGTCTAATCAGTTGATTGAGCGCACCTGGAGAGGCTTTCATAAAGGAGCTTGGGATCCAACCTAGAGCTGCCGCATTCCTTTTGGAAATTCTAATCTGTGGCCTGGCTGCTCCAACCAACTCTTGTTTTTGGCTCCCCTTATATACGCAGATGGTGTATTATTATTATTATCCCTAGACAATAAAAAATTGTTGTACCTTACCCAATTTGTTGTCTGCTTTTTGTTATGGTTTGGTTCCGAGGGGAGAGCCAACCGTAACAGTGTGTTGAATCACATTCTCTGGAGAAAGAGGCACAAAACTAAAACAAATTGTGCTTATCCCAAACATGAACAAATACTGCTAATATATTCAGAAAAATATTGGTAAGCAATTATTGGTAAGCAGCTTCAGGTGGTGGGTGGACATCCATGCGGAGATGTCAGCCAGGCATGCAGAGATCCGTACCGGGACCTGGGTATCAGATGGATTACAATACCAGAAAATATGGCTGAATTGGTGAAAGTTAACTTTAACAAAAAACGGAATAAGATTGATATGATACTTTTGCCGTGGCAGGGGAAAGCACTGTTTCTTTATGGTAGAGTAACTCTAATTAACACCTTGGTTGTATCCCAATTTGTTTACATTTTGTCATCTCTACCTTCGCCTGATCAAGGGTTTTATAAAAAGTATGAGACCAAAATCTTGAACTTTTTATGGAATGGCAAACCTGAAAAAATGAAGCTAAAATATATTTATAACTCACACGATAGAGGTGGGCTAAATCTAATTAACCTAGAGGCTCTGAATCAATCTTTGAAAGCCTCGTGGATTCAGAAACTATACTTAAATGACTGCTGGACTTATTGTAAAATTTTTGAAAGTCTTCAACCTATCTTTACAACTAAATTGTTCCCTTTTATTCAGTTGAAAGAAGTGCACTTATCATGGTTTACCAAGGTATTTAAAAAAAAAGTATCAATCTTTACAAACGAAGCAATAATGGCATGGTTGCACTTTCAATACTATCCACCCGATATGTCAAATGAGATCCTAAGTCAGATACCATGGTTGAATTCAAATATATTGATAAAGGGAAAACCTTTTATATGGTGGACCTTCACTGATAAGGGAATTATATTTCTGAATGACCTGGTTGACTTAAATGGTCGTTTTTATAATTTTAAAACTTTATGTGATATCTTTGGGAAATTGTGCTCAATTGCTAGCAGCAATTCCAATTAATTGGAAACAGAAGATAATAAGGAAAGCTATTTGTTTGTAGACCACAGATTAGAGAATATAAATGGTTAACCCTTTGATACATAATCCGGGTCAAAAATGACCCGGTGGAGAGTTTATTTTCTTTATCTTTGCAAAAAATGAATTTCATCATTCAGCAATCCAGGTATTCCTCAATTAACTTGTTTTTGATAATCACAAATCTTTATTTTGATATTTCCTTTCTTACTTTTTGAATAAAAATGGTTTTTGTATTACTACCCCTCTAATGCATAACATGGGTCAAAAATGACCCGCATTCATTTCCTATGTATGTTTATGCACACTTGAGTGTTTATTTGCTATATCTTTGGAATAAATGTATTTTATCACTCAGCAATCCAGGTAACTTGTTTTTGATAAGGAACCTTTTGATCTTTGTGCTTCTGAAAATTGACAGTTATCAGATGTGTACAGCCGTGGCCAAAAGTTTTGAGAATGACACAAGTATTGGTTTTCACAAAGTTTGCTGCTTCAGTGTTTTTAGATCTTTTTGTCAGATGTTACTATGGTATACTGAAGTATAATTACAAGCATTTCACAAGTGTCAAAGGCTTTTATTGACAATTACATTAAGTTTATGCAAAGAGTCAATATTTGCAGTGTTGACCCTTCTTTTTCAAAACCTCATGCAGTACCATTCTTTATTCATCGCTGTGTTCTTAGGCAAAATTGTGAGTGAGCCCACTCCCTTGGCTGAGAAGCAACCCCACACATGAATGGTCTCAAGATGCTTTACTGTTGGCATGACACAGGACTGATGGTAGGGCTCACCTTTTCTTCTCCGGACAAGCTTTTTTCCGGATGCCCCAAATAATCGGAAAGGGGATTAATCAGAGGAAATGACTTTACCCCAGTCCTCAGCAGTCCAATCCCTGTACCTTTTGCAGAATATCAGTCTGTCCCTGATGTTTTTCCTGGAGAGAAGTGGCTTCTTTGCTGCCCTTCTTAACACCAGGCCATCCTCCAAAAGTCTTTGCCTCACTGTGCGTGCAGATGCACTCACACCTGCCTGCTGCCATTCCTGAGCAAGCTCTGCACTGGTGGTGCCCCGATCCCGCAGCTGAATCAACATTAGGAGACGGTCCTGGCGCTTGCTGGACTTTCTTGGGCGCCCTGAAGCCTTCTTCACAACAATTGAACCTCTCTCCTTGAAGTTCTTGATGATCCGATAAATTTGTTGATTTAGGTGCAATCTTACTAGCAGCAATATCCTTCCCTGTGAAGCCCTTTTGGTGCAAAGCAATGATGACTGCACGTGTTTCCTTGCAGGTAACCATGGTTAACAGAGGAAGAACAATGATTTCAAGCACCACCCTCCTTTTAAAGCTTCCAGTCTGTTATTCTAACTCAATCAGCATGACAGAGTGATCTCCAGCCTTGTCCTCATCAACACTCTCACCTGTGTTAACGAGAGAATCACTGACATGATGTCAGCTATTCCTTTTGAATATGCAGTGTAAATGTTTTTTTGGGGGGATTAAGTTCATTTTCATGGCAAAGAGGGACTTTGCAATTAATTGCAATTCATCTGATCACTCTTCATAACATTCTGGAGTATATGCAAATTGCCATCATAAAAACTGAGGCAGCAGACTTTGTGAAAATTAATATTTGTGTCATTCTCAAAACTTTTGGCCATGGGTCATGGGTCATGTGCTGAAAAGTAAAAAAAAAAACATATTTCAAATATCAATGGATTCTTGTGTAGACCAAATCACTGCTAAAATCATTATTTTAACAAAATTATTATTACATTATTATTATAGTATGTCTTTATTGATGACGGGTCATTTTTGACCCATGTTATGCATTAGAGGGGGTGTGGAGGGCTTATGTATCAAAGGGTTAACATTTTTTTTTTATAAAATAGTTTATAATTCCTTTTAGCATAATATGGATTTGAGTGCCATTCCACATAAGTTTTGCCACTTTTGGGAGGAACATTTTGATACTCCTATTCCTTGGAGCAATGTGTTTAATTCGATTTATAGCACAACAATTTATTCTAAACTAAGAATGTTCCAGTTAAAGATTATTTATATATTTGGGTTATTGAAAACTCAAGATTTTGTCGCTTTTGTGGAATAGAGGAAGAGGATTTATTACATATTTTCTGGTATTGTCCGGTAGTGGCTCAATTCTGGCTCTCGGTACAAAATTGGCTATGCCCCTGTCACACGCCGCGTGACAAACCCTGAATGGGAACAGAACAGCCAGGAGACACGGAGTGGAGTTTGTCGGTCTACGGACCGGATTTTATTTATTTGGTTTTCTGTCTCTCCCCCCAGACATGGGAGAGAGACAGTGGGAGTAGCAGGTTAACATATAACAAAGACTAACACAAACACAGACACCCAATCTTCACCCTACTCGCCGCGAAGCTTTCGGGTAAAAACAACAAACTAAAATAACAAGTTAAAGTAACCAAACTTACGGGACACCGCGCCTCTTCCTCCAGAGTTCCCCTGGAACCTCCTCAGGCACACACATATCCAGTGACCTTTCAAGTGCTTCCCACCCATTCATACTGAGACACTCGAACTTTTCCAGTTCGAGTTCTCTTACGCATTCATTCCAGAGACACTCGCCACTCCCAGGATGTGAGAGTGCTGGCAATCGGCTCTCAAGATACTTCACTCTTCCGGTGAGTTCTTGGGCTTGCTCAGACACTCTCCACTGTCGAGTGCGAGCTCTTTTCCACTAAAACCGAGGGCGAGAGGCGGACCCTCTTCCAGGGCACCCTCCCGCTCCTCCACAATCACACCGAGGGAGAGGCGGACACCTAAAGCGCACCCCTCTCCCTCTTCCTCACTCACACAGGAAGCACTCTACTCAGTCACTTTCGACAAACGCACACAAAACTCCACAACATTAAACATCCAACATTCAACATCAAACATTCCACATAAAACGTGCACGCGCACTCACACACACATCAAGACAAGACTGACTGACTCCTCACTCGCCCCACCTGCTCTTAAATAGGCTTAGTTTCTGCCTGGCTCAGGTGGGAATCAATTGACTGATTGACACCAATTAAATGATCAAATAATAATTAAACCAATTAAGGCCTTTGGAGCTCCCTTCCGGGCGACAGTTCACTCTCACACCCTGGGAGAGTGCCAAACCTGCCGCCGGAAAGTCTCACTGCTCCAAAGGCCTCTACCACATGGAACAAGACAGGCAACCATGCCACTCCCATGTGGCCGAGACCGACGTCCTCCACAGCCCCATATTAAATAATTTTCGTATTTCACCTGAAGTTGTAGTACTGGGAGATTTTGGAATGGGTGGTAACAATCTGCACAATATATTAATACTACTGGCCAAGGCGTTCGTTTTCAAAGCACAAAATGTTAATGAAATATGTTTGAATATTTTTAAGAAATATGTAAAACAATATTATATGTTGGAAGGAATTATTGCTAGGCAAAATGAGAATGACATCTTAACCAATAAATGGGTTAGGGTTAGGGTTCCCCACCTTATTACACCCACCAACATGCACACATATAAACTCTCCCAGGACCAGAGGTTGTGCATCTTTGCAATCATGTCCCATTTCAGCTAAAATAAAATGGCATTCAAATGTCTCAGGGATGTGTACAATAATTTATACAATGTACATATAAATTGCATTATGACTCTCATATGTGACACATTTGTAGACCCTGACAATTGATTCCTCATGGTACAACTGTAAAACAGAAATATGAAACTTTCATTAGATATGCATCACATGACCCAATTATGCCATTTTTTTTTTTTTTTTTTTTTTTTGGTTGGCAATAGACATACAGTGGGTTTAAGATTATTAAACATAGTTTTTCTGGAATCCTGGAATTATTTTTTTCATGAGATTTTCCCCAAAATAATGGGAACACCAAATAATATATTAATATTTATTAACTAAAAGTATTTGGACCACCCTTTTGTCACGAATGGGAAGCGCGAACACGGAAGCACGAACACGGAAGCGCGAACACGGGTAAACAAAGAGACCGCTGGAAAGTTGTGTAGGCATAAGCAAAGTACAAGACAATCTGGCAACAAACATGTGAAAACGCACAGCTTATATACATTAGACATAACAAGAAACAATCAGGAATTAACACGAATGGAGAAGACTGCAATCAGACACATGAGGAACAGGTGAAAACAATAATACAATGACGAGACTGGAAACAGGTAAGCGAAAGTAAAAACACGGACCGGACAACCAGGAAAACATGGAATAAACTACAAACACCTAATTACGGGGAACACGAACATGAGACGTGACACCTTTGCTTTCAGAACACCTTCAGTCCTTCTTGGAATGCTGTTATTCAAGTTTCTAGAGAGATATTGGACCATTCTTCCAGAAGGAAAGATTCCAGTTCTTTGAGAGATGAAGGTGGTGGAAATCTACTCCACACTCTACATTCCAGAACTTCTCATAAAGGTTCAATGATGTTTAGATTTGGTGATTAGAGAGTCCATGGAAGGTGTTTGACTTTGTCCTGATGCTCATGAAACCACTCTTGAATCTGTTTATCAGGGAGTGTTATCATCTTGGAATATGGGCACATTTTGAGGAAACAAATGTTTGCACCATATGGTTCACCCGGTCACCTAAAATGGCTTTGTAATTGGCCCTAATTCTACAATGCAGAGTAATAACTGGACCCAATGGCTCCCACTAGATGGCTGTCTATACCGTAACAGAGCCACTACCATGTTTATCAGTTGAGAACAGGCAATGTGGGTTGAAGGCTTCTTTTGGATTTCTCCAAACATAAACCCATCCATATGTAGTGGTCAAAAAGAGTTTAAAAAAAAGGACTCACCAAACCATATTACTTTCTTCCACTGCTCAGAACCAGGTTATGCCTTCTTGCATATTGGCCTTGGTTATAAGCAGTTTCCTACCATACATATCAGGGCCCGTATGTACAAAGATTCGAAGAGTAGGAGTGCTGATCTAGGATCAGGTTTCCCCTGTCCATATCCTAACCATATCCATTATGAGCTAAAAGGCTAAACTGATCCTAGATCAGCACAGAATCTTTGTAAAGCTCAAGACGTACAGTTTTTGGTGTAGATTCAGTTTTGTGGTCATTTTTGAGGCCGTTGTTTTGTGGGTTTTAGCAACTATCCTGTTAATTGTCTGTCTATCCCTATCGGTGAGCTTTGACTTGCAACCACTGTTGCAGTTTTTATTTCTTGGCGTATGCCATCATGATTTTCGGCACTGTTTCCCTTGACTGTTCCCCAATTTCTATAACTGATGCACCTGCAATTGGAGCCCCATCTATTAGACCTCTTTCAAAACCTATTGTAATATATATTACCTTTACCAAAAATATATTGTTTCAACAATATCTCATGTTGCTTTAGAAACGCACATATTAAAGTGTTGATTTCAAAATGTATTTCATAGCAGAAACATTTTGGTAATTAGTATTGACATTAATCTGAAACAAATGTGTAGACTCCTTTTTAATTGTGATTTAGTTACTTAAAAATACTAGTTATTTTTCCTTTTTTTTGTTTCCAATATTTTGTCTATATGTTGATCTTAAGGAATCATTTAGTATTGAAAGTTACCTTATGCCAGCTAATACAAATATTTTAAAAAGTATTTTTATTTAATTTAATATTAATTTACCTCTCTGGCAATAAATAATCCTCTCACACAATATACAGGTAACTGCCAAAATAAAGGAAATACTTTAGTATTTGAGGAAGTAAATGAGGAATACAAAATATATTGAAGCAGGTGCTTCCACACAGGTGTGGTTCCTGAGTTAATTAAGCATGGCTAGAAGAAGAGATCTCAGTGACTTTGAAAGACGGGTGATTGTGTTGGGGCATGTTTGGCAGTAGCTTCAGTGACAAAGACTACTCAACTTGCTGATGTTTCATGAGGACCAGTGGCTAAGGTGATGTTGGCATGGGAGTCTGAGGGAAAGACAGACAGAAAGTGCTCGAAAGCACATACTGCTCGACCGTGATGTTCATGCATTGTTTCGAGATGCAAAACAGTCAAGCAACTCTGAATCAGTTGACTGCAAATATCAATCTAGAGTATGAGCAGGCAGGCTCATACAGTCTGTCGATAACTTTACAGAGAGGGATACTATGGTTGGTTTGCAATGCATAAACATCTTATAACACCTAAAAATGCACGCTTATGAGTAAAGTAGTGCTAAGAACACAGGGATTGTTCTATTGAGCAGTGGAAAAAAGTTACATGGTCAGATAAGGCATCATTCTCAACCAACGGATGACTGCACGTGTGGTGCACGCCAAAATAAACCTACAGGCCTGAGTGCTTATTTCCCACTGTGAAGGATTCTAGTTAAATGCCAATAAATAAAATGCTATTCTAAGTGATCACCTTCATCCTATGGTGAAGCATTTATCTCCTGATGGGAGTGGTCTCTTCCAGGATGACAATGCCCGCATCCATAGGGCACAAGTGGTCGCTGAATGGTTATGATGTAAACCTTATGCCATGGCCATCTCAGTCACCAGATCTCAATCCAGTTATAGAAGATTCTGGAGTGGTGTCTGAGACATCTTTTCCACCACCATCAATTTGGCGCAAATTATGGAATTTCTCCTGGAAGAATGGTGTTGCATCCCATTACAGCTCCAGACACTTGTAGAATCTATGCCAAGGCACATTGAAGCTGTTCTGGTGGCTCGTGACAGCCCAGCACCCTATTAAGACACTTTATGTTGATGTTTCCTTTATTTGGCAGTTACCTGTATCACCCTTTGATATAACCTACATCATATCCTCATCAGAAATATTCTAGTGGCAATAATTTGGCTAATTGATGACTATTTATTTGGAAAATTTAGATGAAGCCAATAATTAAAGCGGAATGTTGAGGTCTTTCTCACAAATAGCTTTTTCATGACATTCAATTAATTATAGTTAAAATCATTCACAGGGACAGATTTAGGCTTTGCTTGGAAAAGAGACTTCAGCAGTTTAATGTTAATTAGTGATGGGTGTAGATCAAATTTTGTGGCATTAGTGATAGCAAAAAGTAAGAGCTCAGGGCAATGTGCTATATTGAATTTCTTGAATATTGGATTCTGTGTGGCACACAAAGCTGTACATTTTTTCTGGAGAGGAGTTTGATTCATAGTACAGGTCAGTACACAGTTCCAACTGCTCCCAGATGCAGTGGGAGCAGTTGGACGTGGGAACAGATTCAGTTCATTGTAATGAAAAAGCAGAGGTGGCAAAAAAATTGTAAGGCAGGCTCAGACATAGTTATACATTAGTGTTTGTTTTTGTCTTTCATGACTTTATGCATTTCACAAATTGAGCTACTAGTTGCGGTGTCCCCAAAACTAAGAGAAGAATTTAACTGGAGTTTTTTTTTCTTAACGATGAACATTGTATGTAGATTGAATACTCAACAGCCTAAATGTGTACTTCTAGAAGTCAAATGGTATGGCTTAAATGCCTGCTTGAATTCAATATATGCTACAATATTTCAAAATCTACATTCAGGGATCACTGAATAAAATGGAAGAGTGCTTTTCAGAATTATTTATATTTGTCTTTTGAATTAGCCTACTTAATTTTGGAGATTTAGAACTTGTTTTAATCAGAGAATATACTCCACAGATCAAAATAATATTCACCATTTATTTATTTATATGGATTGACTTCCATTTATTTTGGAAATCATTTTTGCTTTATTGTTTTTACTCACAACCTAAGCCTATGCGTTTCATTGCTGAGGATTGTGTCAAGGATAATCCAAGTATGTGCCAAATCCAGTTCTCTTCAGATGATGGTCCAAATTAGAGCTGTTTGAATTGACAGTTTGTTTGAGGTCAGGCCACATCTTCCATAAAAAAACATTGTGAGATTTCTACTTAAGGTTTCAGGATTTTACAAGCAAGACTGGTCTGCCCATTCTACTGGTCATCTGTCCAAAACAAGCAGTTTTCTTTCAATCCTGTTTTCCTGTTCTTTTCAGAGAGAGGAGAGAAAAAATAAATCTGCCAGTCTAAATCAGGAAGTGGAAAACTCCTCCAAGTGGCACAGAATTTGAGACTAACTCCTGATTACTTGAAAGCCTTTCTAATAAAGAATTACATCTATTTAAAATAGATCATAAACTCATTCATTTTAAATACACTGATGGAGCCATTACTCCCATTAACAGTAAGGAAAAGGTCCAAATTTAGTGTCTGGATGCTTCCATCACAAGCATCCCTCATTCTAATGCACTGTTTATAGTGCTATAAACATGATCAAGGATAATGGTTCTAAAGTGACAAATGTTTCCCCCTGCAGACATAGCTTGGGACTGTGTCTTACTCCGCTCCTGGACAAAGCCACAATTAGTCAGTTTCATCAAGCATATCTGGGGTTTTGTTTAAACCCGTCACTGGTTAATCCATCCTTCTGCCCATGTTTGCTTTGTACTGACTGGATCCTCATCAAGGACAAATTAACCTGGAGAATGAACAGGCTTAATGCTGGTGACGATTCCTAGGTTGTGGTGGCAGTGAAACGGTTTGTTGGTAAAGCTTACCACTCATCCTCTCCTTCAGTGCAATTCGATGATCCAGCCTTCAGCACTTTGTCAGGTTGCTAGTTAATTTTCCAAGACCTGCCTGATAAGCAGTGCAACCACTTCCCCAATCAGCAATACAGCATAATATTTTTCTAACTTTTTAAATAAACACCAACCAACCATGAACAGTGATTCAAAAACAGTCTGGAATCACAGAGCAGCAGACACCTATCCATTAGTTGTAATAATTATGGCATAACGGTGAAGTTCTTGTTAATCCTCCTAAATGAGGCTTGATAAGAGATTTGTCAGAGGAAGGAAATTTGAGTGCTTTTTTTCTGTATTATTTGCAGAGGTATTATTCACCCTCCAAGCATGACTCTCTGTGTTTCTTTAGCTACTGGATGGGGTAACCCCATTCACTTGCCTCCTCAACACCTGTGTTTACATTGGGGCCTCAGCCTCCATGACCCAGCAGCTATCCTTCACTCACTCAGTTGGAGTGATCTCCCAGCCTCCAAATATGTGCTGGCCATGCATTTTCACCAGCATGCGATTCTTCCAAGCCTTCCATTAGGGGGCTAGTCAGAAACTAATATAAATTGCATTCTTACTTCAAATTCTGGTATATTTGAACATGAAAAAGTGCAGATCCTGTTCTCTATTATTGTGATTTATGGTAAGGGGAGTGAGCAGCAGAGGCATTTTTCAAGAAGGGCTTAGCCAGCGAGTACAGTGCAAAGCTGTGAGTGGAAGGTTGAATCAATGAGCTGTTATTCTGTATGTGGGTGAACTTGTGTCTCCATTCGTTGCAGCAGAAGCATGTAGACTTCTGGGGTTTCTGAATGCAACAGCAGCCTTTTTTGTTTACCTGTTGTAAAAAAGTGTATTTTTTGCACTAAACGTTTTTGCATTCAACTGTACATGTCCTGATTTGTTGTGTTGGACAGATCACTGGAGGTTTATTATTGAGCTGGACAAATAAAAAGGATCAAATAAAATACTCAGGTATTAATATACTGTGGTGTCCCTTGGGGTTGGGCGACATGCACGGACCTTGGCAGAGGGCGTAGGCAGTTAAATAACCTAGAGGAGGCACTAATATAAACAAAACAATGGTTTATTAACCAAATCTTGACAAAACACAAAGGCGTGGGGTAATTGTAAAAAAACCCCACACAAAGTCCACAATCCTTATCTTGTCGTCATTATCCGTAATCCAGTCCACAAATCCAGTTCAGTTCCTCAGGCAGTCCACAAGTCGGGTCCTCAAAGCAATCCAATCCAAAACAGCAATCCAAAACAGCAATCCAAAACACTTCTCTTCAAACCACTTCTCCAAACCAATTCTCCAACACACCAACCTACTCCTCTCCCGTGTGACATGAATTAGTCCTTTAAATAGGCCTCCAAATGGCCTTCAGCTGTCCGTAGTCACAAATGCTTAACTTTGTTCAGGTGCGGGACTACGGGCTACTGGGAACCGTAGTTCTTCAGGCTCCAGTGGCTCCCAAGAATGAAAGAGGCAGGCAGCCATTTCCTCTCCCTGCCCCTTGGGATGCCACAATACCAATAGCTTTTAGCTGCTAGGGTGCACCAGTCTAGTACTGTTTGTATTAGAATTTATATAAACCAATAGTCAACTAAGCTGCAAATAACACAGGGTCAATGCAATGTTGTTTGCCGTCCAGCCACACTCAGTCCTACTGCACTGACAAGGTGGGGTGAGTGAATGTGAAAGGTGAAAGAATTCTCCTTTTTGACTTGATCTTCTGCATGCAATTAGGTTGAAAGTCTCATGGGATAGCTCGCTATCAAACTGTAGAATTCAACTCCATTCAAAAAACCTGACCAAATCCACGATTTACAACAATTTATTCACATTCCCAGTAGTGCCAAATTACTTTGTTGTCAAAGACTCATAGAAATATTAGCTAAAAAATAGGTTTGAACTTGTTGTTCTAGCTTTTATCAACTTCTGCTTCTAGTGAACTTCTTCATAAGATACTGCCAGTGAAATCCAATAGCTAACTTACATTTTACATTGACATTTTAAGCATTTAGCAGACCCTCTTATCCAGAGCGACTTACAAGATGTGCATTAGTACAAGGTGAGAACAATCAAAGTTAGCGTACAAGATCAGTGCAGTAAAACGGCAAAAGACATCATTGCAGGCGTCTGCGTATCATACCTGTAACATTGGGAAAGAAAAGGTTAGGGTTTTTTTTTAAAAGTTTTTTTAAAAGTTTTTTAGAACAAGTAAACAGTGGTGACGACAGATTGACTAGATGGACAGTGTTCAGTGGTAGTGGAGTCTGAAGAGGTGGGTTTTGAGTCTCTTGTGGAAGATTGGAAGTGATTCCGCAGTCCTGACCGATTGCGGGAGGTCGTTCCACCAACGAGGGACCAGGACAGAGAAGAGGTGAGACCGCGAGGAGCAGCTGCCAGGCGCCCGGAGGGATGGGGCAGTCAGTCTGCCAGCGGAGGCGGAGCGGAGGGGTCTGGACGGGGTGTAGGGCGTGATGAGTGACTGGAGGTATGGGGGAGCAGTACCTCTGGCCGCTTGAAAAGCAAGCACCAGTGACTTGAATCTGATGCATGCTGCGATGGGGAGCCAATGCAGAGAGGAGAGTAGAGGGGTGACGTGGGTGAACTTCGGCTGGTTGAACACCAGGCGAGCAGCAGCATTCTGGACTAGTTGCAGTGGCTTGATGGCACAGGCCGGAAGGCCTGCCAGCAAGGAATTGCAGTCGTCCAGACGTGAGATCACCAGGGCCTGGAGCAGGAGTTGAGTGGCCTCTTGGGTGAGGAACGGTCTGATCCTCCGGATGTTGTGGAGGGAGAAACGGCAGGTCCGGGAGATCGCTGCAATATGGCTCGAGAAGCACAGCTGGTTGTCCAGGGTTACCCCAAGACTCCTGGCAGACTGGGACGGAGACACTATGGAGCCTTCCACGGTAATTGACGCATCAATCATCGGGGAGCCCTTCGCTGGGAGGAAGAGCAGCTCTGTCTTCCCCAGGTTCAGCTTCAGGTGGTGGGTGGACATCCATGCGGAGATGTCAGCCAGTCATGCAGAGATCCGTGCCGGGACCTGGGTATCAGATGGAGGGAAGGAGAGAAACAGTTGAGTGTCATGAGCATAACAGTGATAGGAAAAACCATGAGCAGAAATAACAGAGCCAAGTGACTTGGTGTACAGAGAAAATAGGACAGGGCCTAGCACCGAGCCCTGCGGGACACCGGTAGAGAGGGTGCGGGGAGAGGAGAGGGATCCTCTCCAGGCCACCTGGTAGGACCGGTCAGCCAGGTAGGACTCAAACCATGTCAGCACAGATCCAGAGATTCCCATCTCGACGAGAGATGAGAGCAGGATCCGGTGGTCCACGGTGTCGAATGCCGCCGACAGGTCAAGGAGGAGGAGGACGGAGCTAAGGGATCGGGACTTAGCGACGTGAAGAGCCTCAGTGACCGCAAGGAGAGCAGTCTCTGTGGAGTGGCCGGCTCTGAACCCAGATTGGTTGGGATCAAGCAGGTCGTTCTGTAAGAGATGAGCAGACAGTTGATTATAGACAGCCCGCTCTAACTTCTGATTGGTTAGCTACAAGTTCACAGCAGCAGAGTAAAATAGCATTTTACAATTGATTGACTGATCACATCAAATGATTAAATGGCTTATATGTTGTCCATTACTTCACCTGGGTTACACTGACCACTGGGGTTGTTATTACAAGTTCCAAGTCATGGAGGAAGCTGCTAATGACTTGATTTTATCCCTGTTACCCAAATACTGTCATTTTAGTGAAAGTGACATCACATGCTAGATTTCATAAAGAGTGGTCATGCAGCCTGAATGTGAATTTCTGTATGGGCCAAAGCATGTACTGTAACTGAATGCAGATGTAGCATAAAGCTAATAATATTAAAAATATGGGACTGTTAGCCTCTTTACATATGTTCTGTAGTTTTTTAATGCTTTCAGATATGCATGTTTGAAGCAAGTACAGACTTATTGGAGCAATAGTCACACAGATTGGAGCAATAGTCACACAAACTCTTAACCACATAGTGTGATTCAGCATTAACACTGGCTGGGATTCAATCTAATGCATTTAGACTAAATAAGGACAAATTCAATTCAATCAAATTGAACAAAAACGTATTGGATTAATCTGATGCTGTATCACAATAAAGAATATTTGATCTCTATCCTGCTGAAAGTAAGAGATTGTAGCTAATGAGAATTCGTACTCGTGCATTGGTTCGGGATGCAAGGCAAAACAGATGAACTGCAAATATCAATATAGGGTGTGAGCACGCAGTTTTGTCAAGAACGTTCCGTCGAGAACTTTACAGAGAGGGATACCATGGTCAGGTTGCAATGCATAAACCCCTTATTAAACCCTCTCAAAAAAACCTCTTAATAAACCCACTCAAAAAATGCATGTTTGCAAGTAAAGTGCACAGGCAGTGTTCTATTGAGCATTGGAAAAAAGTAATATGGTCAGATGAGTCATCCTTCACCCTGTTCTCAACAAGCAGAAGAGTGAATGTGTGGCACATGGCAAAATAAACCTACAGGCCCGAATGCTTGTTTCTCACGGTGAAAGGTTCTGGCGGCTCTGTTATGGTGTGGGGTGCAATTTCCTGCCATGGTTTAGGTCCACTCAACCCCTTAGAGGGCAAGGTAAGTGCCTATAAATGTAAAGCCATTCTGACTGATCACCTTCATCCTATGGTAACGCATTTCTAATCTGATGGTAGTGGTCTCTTACAGGAACTCTGAAGCTCTCTTAGAGTGGCCATTGGGTTCTTGGTCACCTCCCTGACCATGTCCCTTCTTGCCCGGTTACTTAGTTTGGCCAGACGGCCAGCTCTAAGAAGAGTTGTGGTGGTTCCAAACTTATTCCATTTCACAATGATGGAGCCCACTGTTCTCCTGGGTGCTTTCAATGCTTTAGCAATGTTTTTATACCCTTCCCCAGATCTATGCCTCAACACAATTCTATCTCGGAGGTCTATGGAGAGTTCCTAGGACTTCATGGCTTGGTTTTTACTCTGACATGCACTGTCAACTGTGGGACCTTACATAGACAGGTGTGTGCCTTTCCAAATCATGTCCAATCAATTGAATTTACCACAGGTGGACTCCAATGAAGTTCTAGAAACATCTCAAGGATGATCAGTGGAAACAGGATGCACCTGAGCTCAATTTTGAGTGTCATAGCAAACGGTGTGAATACTTATGTGTGATATTTTTGCTTTTTATTTTTAATACATTTGCAAAAATGTATAAAAAACTTGTTTCACTTTGTCATTATGGGGTATTGTGTGTAGAATTCAGAGAAAAAAATGAATTTAATCCATTTTGGAATAAGGCTGTAACAGAACAAAATGTGGAAAAAGTGAAGCGCTGTGAATACTTTCCGGATGCACTGTAAATGACTACACCACCACCCTTTCTCTTTCTGTCAGCTCTAAAAATATGAAAACCATCAAGACCTAAATCAGAGTCTAAGACCGATTTTTTCAACCACGATTCAGAAATGATTAAAATGTCTGGCATAGTCTGTTGAACCAGAATGTTGACATAATCAATTTTAGGTACCAGACTTCTAACGTTAAGGTGGAGCAGACCAAGTCCATTTCGAGCTTTAAAAACTGAAGCAGATTCTAAAAGGGGTGTCTCTGTGTCAGCAGCAGTAACTGAGCAACACTGTACTAAAGGCACATCTAATAAATTGCTTAGAAAAACCCCAGTAGATCTGCGACCTGGAGCAGATTTTTCTCTTCGGACAGTACGTGGTAGTCTAGCACTAATTCTCACACTAATCAGGTCAGGGGAGCTGGAGTCCGAAAATGTCTGTGTATACTCCGCCCTGGTATCTTCAATCTGGGCAGTCTGTACCTCCCTATCCATAATACTAGTACTAATTTCCCTCCCTGCCCCCCCAGTCCCTAGTTTAAATATTCCTCCGCTACCCTAAGCATATGCTGGCCCAATGCATCTGTACCCCTCCGGTTCAAGTGTAACCCGTCCCGCTTGTACAGGTCACCCCTGTTCCAAAAGGAGTCCCAGTGCCCCATAAACCTGTACCCCTCTTTCCTGCACCAGGTTTGTAGCCACGTGTTAAATCTCCATATAAAATTCTGCTTGCCTTTGCTAGCACGTGGTACTGGCAGAATTCCAGAGAAGACCACCGTGGAGGTTCTGCCCCTTAACTTTGCTCCTAATTCTATAAATTTGTCCTGCAGAACCTCAAACCTACCCTTACCTATGTCATTGGTTCCAACATGGACCATGACCACTGGATCCACCCCTGCTCTGGCCAGGAGCTTGTCCGTGTGTTCCAAGAGATCTCCAACCTGAGCACCAGGCAGGCAACATGCCATGCGAGATTCCTTTTCCCGCGAACAGACTATACTGTCTACACCTCTAATAATTGAATCCCCCACTACAATTAACTCCCTTTTCCTGGGTGGCATGGCCACCAGGGTGCCCTGGGGCTCAACAGTCCTCCCGCTCACAGAGGGCTGGGCCAGATCCTCTTCCTGCAAGGGCTGGAATCAGTTGGACACCACAATCTCTGGAGATGCCGCCCCTGCATGTGCGCGCCCTTTTCTGCGCTGGCGCCCTACCTTCACCCAACTCTCTCTCCCTACCTGCTCTAGAGGCTCCCCCCTACCCTGCTTTGGCGTGCAGGCTAACTCTCTAATGGGCGTACTAATTAGTTCCTGGAACTCTACAGATTCTGCAGGGCAGTCGAGACCAGCAAGTTAGGCTTCGAGATCAAGAATCTTGCCCTCGAGATGTTTCACAAGCTGGCATCTGTCGCAAATGAAACACTCATGGAAGCCTTCTTCCAGAAACGTAATCATTCTACAACACTCACACTGCACTGCCGGTGGCCACATTTTCACCCCTGAATATACCTACTGCTCTCCCTACACTGAACGAATTACTGCCCAAACAGAGACACCAAGTCGATAAAAAATATTATACACCTCGGTTCCGAACACTCAGGTGCAGAAATGTCTAAATGGAAGACAACACTTAAAGCGAATTTAAAAAAAGAAACTTTCGGTCCTGTTTGTGTAGTAATAGTGCTGGTAGCAGCCAACCGAAACGGCTATATGCTCTACGCTTGAAATACAACAATTAAATTTAAATTTAAGCCAACAAAAGCTAGTTAGCTATAGTATATTTCCCTACTCTTGGATTTGCTCCTGAGAGGGCGAAAAACCACAAAAAACCTCGCGTCTGCTAGGTGTAAATACAAATCGGTAACTTTTTAACAAGCTTTCCGAAGCTAGACATGGGAAAAAATGGAAAATTCCCTCTCTGTCCCCTAACGGCGACAAACGTTTACCTTAAGAGCAAATATTGTATCCCTTTACTTTTCTGAAGATAAAACGCAGAACCCTAAGCAACAATCCAAACACAATCCAAACACAATCCAAACGATATCTCGACAGCAACAAACAATCCGCTCAAACTCTCAGCACGTATGACGTAGCAATCCCATCAGGCAAAGCGAGAGGAAAGACCACCCTACTGTCCTCTCTCTCCTCCTCCTTTGATTCACTCTGTCCTCTCTCCACTAAACCTGCTCGTGTCTGACCCCGACCCCCTGGCTAACTGACTGCATTCGTGCTGACTGACTCAAACTGACCCTAAGTGGCAGAAAGGAAATGGAGAAAATCTAAATCCCCTGGGGCCCTAACTGACTTCCACACTCTCCTGGCTACCTTTTCCTCTAACCTCTCTTCTGCTAAATTTGCATTTTTCTCCTCCAAGATTCATCTTCTGCTTCTAATCCTTGCAAACTGTACTTTACATTTTCCTCTCTCCGCATCCGTCCTCCTCCTCCTCCTCCCCACCCCCTCCTCTCTAACCACGGATGACTTTGCATCCTTCTTTCACAAGAAGGTCGATGACATTCGCAACTCCTTCTCCCCATCCCCTCCCGCACCTAACCCTCCCTCACCCATCTCGCTACCAAAACCTCTCGTCCCTCTGTCCTCCTTCTCGTCCCTCTCTGACTCTGACATCCTTCAACTTGTTCAGCTCTGTTCTCCTCTTCCTGGACCTGTCTGGAGCTGCATTTGACACCGTGAACCACCAGATCCTGCTCTCATCTCTTGCCGAAATGGGAATCTCTGGATCTGCACTGGCATGGTTCAAGTCCTACCTGACTGACCGGTCCTACTAGGTAGCCTGGAGAGTATCCCTCTCCTCTCCCCACACCCTCTCCACCAGAGTCGCGCAGGGCTCGGTGCTAGGCCCCCTCCTATTCTCCCTGTACACCAAATCACTTGGTTCGGTCATCTCTGCTCATGGTTTTTCATATCACTGTTATGCTGATGACACTCAACTCTTTCTCTCTTTCTGAGACCCTGGTCCCAGCGCGGATCTCTGCATGCCTGGCAGACATCTCTGCCTGGATATCCACCCACCACCTGATGCTGAACCTGGGGAAGACAGAGCTGCTCTTTCTCCCAGCGAAGGGCTCCCCCATGATTGATGCTTCAATCACCGTGGAAGCCTCCATAGTGTCTCCGTCCCAGTCTGCCAGGAGTCTTGGAGTGACCCTTGGGGTAACCCTGGACAACCAGCTGTGCTTCTCGAGCCACATCACAGCGATCACCCGGACCTGCCGATTCTCCCTCCATAACATCCGGAGGATCCAACCGTTCCTCACCCAAGGGGCCACACAACTCCTGGTCCAGGCCCTGGTGATTTCACATCTGGACTATTGCAATTCCCTGCTGGCAGGCTTACTGGCCTGTGCCATGAAGCCAATGCAACTGGTCCAGAATGCTGCCGCACACCTGGTGTTTAGCCAACCCAAGTTCACACATCTCACCCCTCTACTCATCTCTCTGAACTGGCTCCCTATCGCAGCACGCATCACATTTAAATCACTGGTGCTGGCTTATCAAGTTGCTAGAGGAACTGTTCCCTCCTACCTCAGTCACTTATCACACCCTACACCCGAGCCAGACCCCTATGCTCTGCCTCCTCTGGCAGACTGACTGTCCCTTCCCTTCGGGCGCCCGGCACCCGCTCCTCATGGTCTCGACTCTTTGGTGCTGACCCCATCTTCCACAAGAAACTCAAAACCCATCTCTTCAGACTCCACTACCACTGACTCTGTACATTTTTACTAATTGTCATCACCACTGCTTTCATGTTTAATACTGCATTTTGTAATATGTATCTATGTTGGTTACTGTCCCTAACTTTAACCCTGTCCAAACATTTTTTAAAACAATACATTTTTCTAAAACTAACTTTTCCTTCCCTGTGTTACAGGTACGGTATGCAGCTGCCAACGATTGTCTATTACTGTATTACCTGACTGATCTCTTGTGCGGACTATGATTGATCTTACCATATATTAATGCACATTTTGTAAGTCGCTCTGGATAAGGCTCAAAATGCCAAAATGCAAAATGTAAATGTAACTCTGTAGTGCACCTGTAATCAATTAACTGGCTATATATGTATATAACCTCAAAATATCTTAATTAAGTCCTGAAATGTACATGAACATGTGAGCATTGTCAACTATGCTACCTTGATTGGGTAACTTCGCTGATGGGTAAGTAGGGTAGTAGACATTTTTTATATTTCGGGCTTACAATCCACATGTAGGCCTTGAGCCAGTTATCACATGGTATTTTTCAAATCTCGATTTTATGATCTTTACATAAAAAGCACTTTATGGCATTTAATAACACTTTTCCCCATAATAGTGGAGTAATTTAATTGACATTGAATTAATCTACTCTTGGTCCAGACACTACTTTTATCAAATATTATGTAATATGAGAAGGGACATGCCTTAAGGTCTTCCAACTGTGTTCTTCCTGAGGAAATTACATCACATGATGCAGATCACATGATTATGGGACAAACCATTATTTATTGGGAGGGGTTTTTTCAATGGGTAACATACTTGATGATGATTTCTCAGACATGCATTAAATTAGATATTTCACACCTAAATTTAGTATAATTGCAAAAAAAAAATTATATCATGATTATATTATGGTAATTCAAGTATAGTTATACAAATATTTCATATATAAGCTATTTTTAATGTTTTTTGTTAAGTTTAAAGGTTTCTGTTTAAATATTAGGATGGCAGAAAAAGGTGAAAAAGGTTTTCAGTGGTTTTGAGCTTATTTTTGTACAGAAATGACAATTCCTTCAATACTTAGTGATGTTATTTAATAAAACACTATTATGTATTAAAACAATAAGCATTAGTAATATATTTATATGACAAGGCATCAGAGATATATCCCATAGACATGAAATGTATCCGCAATTATATAATCATCCAAAGGCTTGATATATGGTATTTATGAAGCAGTATTAAGTCCCACCATCACTGCTGCCGCTGCACACACGCATGCGCACCCATGCCAACCCCGCTAACACAGGGCCCTCCACATAACAAATCCCAATTTAACCTCTGTGTGTCATTATACTGAAGCGGCTGCTTTAAGAGGAATGGCCACCCAGCACAATATCCTGAGAACAATAACTAGCTGGCCAGTGTTTTGAACAGAAGCAGGTAGCTAACTTGCTAACATAACAGCCATTGAGAAAAACGTAGCTAGCTAGCTACATCAGGCACCCTAACCTCCTGTGAAAAAGAGAAACACTGCAATAGTTAGCTTCAGAAATCTTTGAACACCCTGAGGGTTAACTTGCAAATGGAAAATATTAATGTCGGAAAGAGTGTATGTGTTTGAAGGGGAGTAGGCAGTGTAGTAGGGTAGATGCAGAGCTAGGGTAGGGGTAGAATGAACTATTTAGCTCTATTATGTATGGGAAATGGTTGCATTTTTATTTATAATTATGTAAATTAGGTGACAGTGTGGCATGCTGGTTCAGGAACAGTATTGTTTTAAAATCACTACCAGGTCCTGTAAATCATGTAAATTGAATGGTGTGTGTGTAATAGACACAGTGGCAGGGCCTTATTTAACTGGAGGGTGGACTTTTAATACTAGGCCCTGAATGTGTAGTTTGTGTACTGCTATGAAATGGAAACAGCACAATTGGCTCTGGGGCTCTGGGGAGCCACATATGCATTTTAAAAATATTACATTATCTCGTATTGTTAACTTATTTGTTGTTTGCCATGCATACAAACCAAAGGCATTTAAATTCCAAATAAATATACAGTAATTCATGTTCTAAATATTTTCCAGGTTTTCTTTCTTTCTTTCTTTCTTCTTTCTCTGGTTTGCTCCCAAAACTGAGGTCACAGCTTAATCAGACCCAGTGTACCTCATAGGATCATTGTCATGTATCCAGTATGTGCAGGGTGCAGAAGTCCAAGTGAACACTGCTTTCTTCTTCATTAATCACATTGGTTTTGTAATTGTGAAACATGGTACAATTTTCAGTAGTTTAATTTATATTGTTTACTCTACACTTGTATGTCATAGCACTTAAGGCACTCTGGTATAAGGGTATAACTCAAGTAAATACATAATCATAAGTTATGATTTCTTGGAAGCATTTTTAGGTTTTATGGCATCTGGCAACTTATTAAATGTGTGCTTTCCAATTTGCCTTATAAAAATGTAATTAAATAACATCTGTTTGACACTTGGAACAGATGACTTAAAGCATCACACAGATGTACGATTGTATCTTGTACTCATAAATAAGATACCAACAAAACCCACAGTATTGGTACAATGTGTCCTGGAACAGTTTCTAAACCATAGACTACAGGAAATAAAGTTTAACCACCAAGCCTCCTCCACACTTACCTGTTTGCATGTGTTGCTGTTGGATGTACCAGAAAATGTATTTCCCCAAAACCTTTGAACTGTCACTGAATACAGTATACAATACTGAATACCTATTAAGACAGGTTAGCATGACTGCTAACGGTGATGTGCGCAAGCCTACTGATTAAAGGAATGAACAGTAAAGTTCTGAGTCAGCATTGCAGATTAAAAACATGATGGACAAGATACATTCATGTTTAGCATGTGTTTGGTTTGTATATTTTATGTTTAAAAAAAAAAAAAAATTCTTGGTCTGCTCAGTTTTTCATTCATTTAATTTTCATGAATTCTTTCCACAATGTTCAGGCACATTACTAAAAACTGAAATGAAAAGCAGCACTTTACTCAACAATTCAACTATTATTAAGGGGAAAATAGAGGAAATGGAAAAGTAACCAGGCCCCGACTTTAACAAAATAAAATAAAGCTTTTTAATATACGCCATTTAGCAGACGCTTTTATCCAAAAAAAAAAATTCGACTTACAGTAGTGAATTTAATTACATTTTCAGTATATGTGGCCCCAGTGGGGAAATGAACCCAACAACCTAAGCGTTGCCAACGCTGTGCTCTACCAACTGAGCCACGGAGAACCTAACCTTCAGTGCTCCTAAGAATGCCATATTTTCAAAGTACCCTTCAAAACATTTAATGATCTTCATGTTGTATTGTATCAATTCAGAGAGCGGAAATGATTTGCGCATATGCCCTCAGTATTTCTACATCGTAAGGCTTTGATGAAACAAAATCATTTCAAGAATCTATTAATAAATATTTACCTACTAATTTTGGCTTGTGGCTTGCAACTTATGAAGAGTGACACAGCAAAGAACACGCATAGGGCAATGCGAAAACCAGATTACTCCTGAATCGACATGTGTTATTTGTTTAGCTCAATATAGCTCTAACCAGGCAACATTATGTAAATCTGTTCTTCTTCCTGGCTGACCCCGTGAAGCATCTGCTTTGCACAGAAAGAATACGAAAACTGGACAGTTCCCCATATCTATGTAGAAGACATTTTTGCGCTGTGAGTAATGAGCATTTCAGCACGGATAAAATCCCAAATTTCTATTTATGCCCCATTCCAGCCCTTAATTGGAAGGTTTCACATCTACTCTCTGGGCTGATTTAGGTGCTGATGCTATCACTGAGGAAGGAGACCACCTGCTAACTTTAGGACTTCTGTGTGCATTTTCAATAAGAACATACACATGAAAATGATACTCCTAGTGCATTCCAAGGGTATTGATGTAATCTCACTGCAATTCAACACGGCTGCACACCATCACCATAGCTCATCCACTGCATGACATGTAAACATATTTTAGCAAAAAGCTTCAAAATGAAAGGCTCCTGAAAAATAATGTTTTGCATATTTGAAGGCTCTGAGGGATACATTGTTTAAATAGAAGTCGACAATGACAATTATTTAACAGCACGGATGATTTCGTAATGCTCAACGCTTGCTTGTTGACATTGGACTTCATTTGAAAGAACAGCATCCAATTGTTTGCCTGACCTTTGGCCCATGTACATTTTCTCTTTATGTGTTTTCTCTTCATTGTTATACTGTGACATATTGCATTTTCTTTCAGGAGGGTGAGGGTGAGGCTTTTTTCACCCTCTCAGATTCAAGAAAGGGACTTGGCATTTCAGTGTGCTTGCGCCGTATCCACCATCACATTGAAAGGCATCTGTTTAAATAAAAGACATACTCTTGTGTAGCTTTTTAAAATTTTTAAGTTGATAGCATTGTTGGCAATGTGTAATTCTATGAACTAATTCTCCCTTGTCACTGTTTTCCATATTTGAGATAATGGGATAACAGTTTTATTCTTTTATTAGTTTTATTTATATTCTTCTACTTATTTTAGAATATAAATGCTTTAAAAAGCACATTCTTTTTGCTTATGTTTCTTACTTTATCCCTCTTTGGATTTCATTGTTGTTATAACCAAAGAAAACTGAGCATGACTACATTTGTATACCCCAGAGTTTATATGTGTTGTGACATTAGCATACCTCCCTAGCAAGGGTCTTAATTATGCAAAATAATTATCTTAATCTTAATTAATCTTTCCAAGGCAGCTATTGCTTGTATGGTGTCACCTTATCTACTAAATTCAAGGACACGATCAGAACATATACAGTATAGTGAGAACTAATCTCAGAACCATTACGAAATGTATTGCCATTTAGAATATATGCATGTTTGTTAAATCAGAATGTGATCCAGTTCTATATTAGTTTGTACACTCCGTAAAATGGCTATGTCATGATCATTTTTGTTTTTGGTAAATATGTTTGAATCTCACATATAAGTATTGGGGTTTTTTCACACGCAAAATAACCATAGCCAAATATCTGACAAAAGTAATTGACTCAACTTCATAGCGCTCCAGATAGTGTTTTTATATTCTTTCCAAATGAACAAAATGAAGCTCCAAGCACAGATGCAGGTGCATGCCTCCTGGCTCCAAACACATTTGCATAATGGAAGACAGTTAATGGGAGCCTGTAATGGTTATACCACCATGCACAAAGATTACATAATCATGTTTAGATACAAACCGGTTGTGTTTTCAGTCAGTCTCTGACTGCAGAGCTCATTCCTGCTCCTGACACACCTGACCAAACAGGTATGGATTCTTGAAGTCAAACCTGAAACGGTCAACTGAAGGAATTCTATTCTACTTAATGGACTGCCTCTTGAGTAGATTATCTGGGCTGCTCAGAGCTGGATGTACACATCTGAGAGCAAATTCACTGTAATTTTCAACTTTTGCAACTTTGCAACTTTACATACCTGTGTAGGTTTTGGTAGAATATTTTTCACACATTGACATGCATAAAAATACTGAAAAACAACTATGAATTCAAACTATGTAAAGCAATGCCTCGTGAACTAACTGTCTGAATTTAACTAATAGATTTTATAGCAATATATACACATGTCTGCTAGCCTGGAATTTGAGTTGGAGGGTGGGAAGACATGTTTTAATGATTTGGTTTTGCTTGTTTTAACAAAGAAGGCCCATGATACATTATTCTCAGAAAGTGTTGATGGACAAGTTAAATGGATGCAGATTCAAGTCATACTATAATGGGAACTGAAAATATGTCATTCTCAGGGGTTTGGTTAATTAGAATTCAATAGAATGAACCTTATTAATCCAACTGTATTACCATCAGCAGCATAAACACAAGCAGTGAAACATGCATAACAAGACATAAGCACCATCATATTACTGTTGGTAGCCTGAACCACAAAAATGACTGTCACACGCCACGTGACAATCCCTGTACGGAATAGAGCAGTCTGGAAACAGGCTCTATTGCGCTGTAGCGGGCCTCTCTCGGAGAAAGCTTCCGACTGATGTAACATATCGGTCGCTCCTCCCCCCCACGCTCCTGGGACAAGACTGCCCCCAGCCCCCTATCTGAGGCGTCGGTCTGCAAAACAAAAGGCAGGGAGAAATCAGGGCTGATTAGCAGAGGGCCGCCACATAGAATCGCTTTTATCCTCACGAACGCCACCTGACACTGCTCTGTCCACTGGACCGGATCTGAGGCTCCCTTTCAGGTGAGATCAGTTAGGGGACTGGCTAGTGCCGAAAAGCCAGGAATAAACCAGCGATAATAATTTGCCAGTCCCAAAAAGGATCTCACCTGTTTTTTAGACTTGGGCTGTGGGCAGGTCGAAATGGCCGCGGTTTTATCAATCAAAGGTCGGACCTGCCCCCCGCCCAAGAGGAACCCCAGATACCATACCTCTCTCCCGCCCAATAGCGCACTTGCCTGGGTTAGCAGTGAGCCCCGCTCCCCTCAGCGTCTGTAGGACGGCCCGCAAATGCTGCATATGCCGCTCCCAATCATTGCTATAGATGACAATGTCATCCAAATATGCTGCGGCATATGCAGCATGCAGTCGAAGTAGCCTATCCATTAGGCGCTGAAAGGTGGCCGGAGCCCCATGCAGACCGAAAGGCAAGGTCAGGAATTGGTGTGTTTAACGGAGTAGAGAATGCCGACTTTTCCTGGACGCTGGAGACAAGGGAATCTGCCAGTAGCCCTTGGTTAAATCCAGTGTCGAATAAAAGCGAGCAGTGCCCAACCGATCCAGCAGCTCGTCAACCCTGGGCATTGGATAGGCATCGAATTTCGATACTGCGTTAACTTTCCTGTAGTCCACACAGAATCGCACCGACCCATCAGGCTTAGGTACAAGCACAATGGGGCTGCACCAGTCACTACTAGATTCCTCGATTACTCCCATGTCCAGCATTTTTTCTAATTCTTCCTGAACCACTTTTTTTTTGTGTTCAGGCAAGCGATATGGCCGACTCCTAATCACGGTGCCTGGCGGGGTCTGAATGTAGTGTTCAATCAAGTCAGTTCGCCCGGGTAAGGGAGAAAACACGTCAGAAAAACAGCACTGTAAATTACTCACCTCTGCCCGCTGGCCCGGCGCAAGATGGCTACCAACGGGAACGGAAGTCTCGTACTTTCAATTGGAATTTCCGGTCCCAGCTCATCTCGGGATTTTCTGGCATGGCGAGCGAAACAGGGTCTACCACCTCCCACTGTTTTAATACATTTAGGTGGTATATCTGACGTGACCCACCTCTATCCGAGCAAATGACTTCATAATCAACATCCCCCACTCATCGTGTAACCTCAAAGGGCCCTTGCCACTTTGCGAGTAGTTTAGATGCTGACGTTGGGAGTAACACTAGGACTTGATCTTCCGGTTGAAACTTTCGCAATTGTGTCCCCCTGTTATATTGCCGTCTCTGTCGTTCCTAGGCCTTGAGCAAATGTTCTCGTGAAATTTGACCGAGTGAGTGCAGCTTTGCTCGTAGGTCCATGACGTATTGAATTTCATTTTTGCTGGGGCTCGGATTTTCCTCCCAAGTTTCTCTTAACAAATCCAGAATATCCCTGGGATGTCGCCCATATAATAATTCGAACGGGGAAAACCCGGTGGAGGCTTGGGGAACCTCTCTGACGGCAAACATCAGTGGATCAATTAGTTTGTCCCAATTCTTCAAATCGGTTTTAAAGCAGTCAGCAGTCAGCAATCAGTCACTCTGGCGAATCGGGGAAGTCCGCCGGCCCCGCCCGCATTTCCCCGAAGCAACCTTTTGGTTACCTCGGGTTGTTGCGGAGAGAGAGCCGACAGCCCCTCCCCTGGGTTGTCGTCATCTGTGACGCTATCCCCCCCAGTTGCTACAAGACGATAGCGAACACCCCCCCGTCGGGCCCCTTCCGCAATCTCCTTTCTAACTATATCCTTAAAACCCGGCCAATCGTGTCCCAAAATCAGCGGAAGGGGGGTGCGAGGAGTAACCCCTGCCGCCATGTTATGCTTTTTTCCCCCAATATAAAATTCAATCCGGGCGGTTGGATAGTAGTGTATATCACCATGTATGCACCTAATCGCCACCTCTGTGAGCCTGTCCAATGCCTCGGGTTGAACCAGACGCTGATGCACAAGGGTGTGAGAACAACCCGTGTCCAACAGCGCCTGGATTGTTTTCCCTTTGATACTTACGGGTACCAAAAACGACTCTGCTGGTTCGGGGGAGTATCGCTGGACAGCGGGGCATCCGGCGATGTTTACATCCATCCGGGGGCAATCCTCAGGCATGTGGCCAGGACGCCCACACTGCCAACAGTCCTGCCCCGCCGTCCGTGGCGACCCTAGGTGACCTGGAACAGAAAGGTTAGGACGATTAAAAATGCGATCTCGAGGGGGGTTATGCCAACGGGGACCGGACGGGGTTCGGGAAGGGGGGCGTAGACCTGGGTTGGGGTTGGGGCTGGGTATTGGATTGGAACTGGACTGGGGAAAACGGGGAACCGGGATGTTGGGGCAGTATCTATAAAATTGGCTTTTCAGCCCTTCAGCTCTCTGGGGAAGTTTCCCTGTATCCCCATTGACCGCCAGGTGATTCTCTGCCAGCTGGACGGCTGCAGCCAGAGTGGCGGGTTGGTGGCATCGGAGCCAGTCCGTGGTCCCTTTCGGGAGCCCCGACGTGAACTGCTCCAATGCCACCTCTTGTACGATTTCGCCCGCTGTTCGGACTTCTGACTGTAGCCACCGCCGGCAGGAGTCGAGGAGCTGTTGGGCATAGGCGAAGGGATGCCCGACGTCGGCGACGCGCAGATCGCGGAGTCTTTTCCTATGTCCCTCTGGCTTTAGCCCCACTCTCTCCAGGATGGTGGCCCAGAGGGTCGGGTAGTCAGCCACGGCAACGGCCGGCACACTGCCAGCTGCTATCTGGCTCTCCCCGGACAGCAGCGGGAGGAACCGTAATGCCCATTGCTCCGCCGGCCAACCGCATGCCGTGGCTGTTCTCTCGAAGAGCTCCACGAACGCCTCCGGGTCGTCGTCCGGTCCCATCTTTTCCATCCTGATTTCGGACCGGACCAGGATGGATGAGGCGGCCGCCTGCCTGCTGTTTAGCAGCTCTATAATGGCAGCTCTGTCCGCTGCCTGGGTAGCGGTGATAGCCTGCAGTGCCTCCTGTTGGTCTTACTGGGACTGTACCAGCGTGCGCTGCTGAGCCTCCTGCATCGCAGCCAGGTGGGCGATCACCGGGAAGAGTGGGCTCTCCATGTTCTCCAGTGGTGCTGCTCTTTTATTCTGGGTTTCGGCACCACTTTTGTCACACGCCACGTGACAATCCCTGTACGGAATAGAGCAGTCTGGAAACAGGCTTGGAGTTTTCGGTCTACAGACCGGATTCTTTATTATTTCTGTTACAATGTTCTCTGATCCCGACACGGGCAGAGAACCAGACCGGGAGGTTTCAAAACAAATAAACTAAATTATCAAACCATAACCGGAAACTTTCTAGTTCCCGTTTTACTTTTACTTTCTTTCTTTCTTTCTTTCTTTCTTTCTTTCTTTCTTTCTTTCTCTCTCCTCGGACAGCCACGCCTTTTCTTTCTTGTTCCAGCCACCTACTGAAGAGAGCAGAGCAGTTTTCAAGCACACCGATGTAGTTAGAAACACCAGACCGGTGCGTGCGTTGGCTGCTCTGCCAGTAGGCGTGGCCGCTAATCGCCTTGATCCGCTGCTGAGACTGACGCCTTCCACAATGACATTGCAATTCTTTGAGTCGTGTATGTACAATGTATATGCTGTTTTCATTTGAGAACTAATTTGAATATAACAATCAGGAAAACATGTCATCTGATTAGTGTCATGTGTTTCATGTTTGTCTTAGTGTTTCTATGTCAGTGTGATGCACTGTACCTCTTAACATATACAGCCAGTCCCCGGGTGACGAATGAGATCCGTTCTTAAGTCTGTCTTTAAGTCGGAACAGGTACATACAGTTCTTATTAATCGTCACTTAGTCAAATGTTTGTCTTAGTATAGTATTTATTTGACCTTTCTGTGCATATGAAACACTGAAGAAAAACTTCCAAATACAATAAAACATCTTAAACATAACATTCAGTACATAATAATACTGTAATAATAACAATACTGTAATATTAATAATAATAATACAGTAATAATAAAAGTAACTATGTACATACAGTACTGTACTGTCAAAAAAAAACATTAAAGAAAGGCTTCGAGCCTTTTCTTGCACTAAATAAAGGCTAATAGGCATATTACGCAGATTTTGGTCTTCTATCCAAATTATCAATAGCCTTTCAATCTCAATAATTAAACCACTGTGTTGCTTGGTAATAATTGTGGCATTAATCGGGGCATGGCCTTTCACATGCTCCATTATTCTCCCTTTGTCTTTTAAAATTGTTTTTTAAAAATGATCGTTGATCGGCTGTAGCCTAATGCTTTCCCAATGGCTGATGGCATTTCAACTCTCTCCGATCTCTTTATTATTTCAACTTTACTTTCCATGGTGATTGTTTTCCTTTTCTTTGATGCATCACCAGCACTTGCATCGGATTTATGCTTTGGAGGCATCATGGTAAGGGTAAGAAAAAGAGAAAACCGTGATCTGACTTAAAATAACGGACAGTGATCTCTGTTCCTTGAGCCAACGAACCGCTGAAACCGCGTAATGTTTTCATGAGCATCACAAAGTAGTGCGTGCGTTCGTTATTACGAACCATTGTATTTAACTAACATTTTTTTGCATAACAGGCCTTATGGCAGTCCTTTCGTAAGTACGAGTTGTCCGTAACCGGACATTTGTAACCCGGGGACTGCCTGTACAGAGGTATAGGCCACCATGCGGCACCAGAACAGCTTCAGTGCACCTTGGCATAGATTCTACAAGTGGCTGGAACTCTATTGGAGGGATGTTGATTGTGGTTGAAAACCACATCTCCCATGAGTGTCCCATATTTATTATTTAGACAGGAAAAATTTGTTTAATATTTGTGAGGGTAGGTAAATGTTATATATCACATTTATGTTTTCTTGTCAGAGGTGTGAGCTGGAACAAAGATGACTGCTGTGTGACTTGACTCTTTCTAAGTGGTCATTAGATACAGGTCTATATGGTAAAGGGTTTTGTGTACCGTGTATTTTTATCGATTAGTTATTGATAAAGTCTTCTACCTTCTCTGCCTCTACCTTCTCTGCAAATGCCAATGTGTACCCTTCCCATATAAAAAATTAACATTTCTCATCCAACCAAACCAGTGCTTGAAAGCAAACTATGTGTACACCACAGTACAATGGCTCTCAATGACTTGTAAATGTCAAATGTAATGTTGTTTAATGGTTTGAGGATGATTTTCCGAACTTATAAACCTGACAAAGGTTTAGTACAGTGAATTTTGGATGAATGACAAGGCTCTGTTGTTGGTAGTTCTCTATTAACTGTTTGAAACATCAGTGTAAATGTTTTGTCAGGTGTGGCGGCTTCAGTGTATGCCAAAACTTTGTTTCCATGGAAACAGGCCAACTAAAGTGTAAAAAGCTGTCATAATATGAAACAAAATCATTTAATTCTTGAAATAATTTATTTTATAGAAGGAGCAGTTTCCCAAATGACCAGTGTGCTCAATTAACAAAAGGAGGAAACAAGACTACATTGATAAGATTTTGACAGATTTTATAACCTTTTAGCATGGAACAGTAATTTTACAGTACCTTGTGTGTATAATCCTTTTTAGCATTTTAAGAAAGTACTACAATGTCCCCATTAATGCTAAATGTGTTAATGTAAGGTTTGGGTTCAATGTGAAGACTATAATTCAGTTGACTTTAAAACCCTGTCGATATGCATTTGCCATACCATTGTTCCTCAGATAAGAAAAAATGCATGATTTTACTCATGCATTTCACTAAAGCAGTGTAACTTATTTTATATCACCATGAAATAAAGTGAACATATTGTGAAACTTGAAACTCTGCTTTAAATTGGTTTGTAATGGCCTGTGCCTAAAGCTTAAAAAGTGAGAACTTCTTCTTTCGTACATCTTTGATTGTTTCTATTTGAAATGCTGACTTTGCACCAATATTTCATTTTGCCCATTTAATGCATTTTTCATGCAACCTTTCAATGCTGACTAACACAAGGAATTATTCAGTGCCTCCGAATCCCAGTGGTACTTATGAAGTATTGACAAAACTTGTAAAAAAGTGGGTTGCTGCGTGAGACTCTAAAAGCTTCAATAAAGACCCTTGAAAGATTTAAAGGCTGTTTAAAAAGAAACGTTTCAAACCATTTGAATGTTGTCTTTTCCAGGACACTGGCGGGTGCCGGAAAGAGACTCAGAGATAACTTCCTGAAAGCCCTGGCAGAGCATGGGGAGCCCGACCGCAGTGGGAAAATGGCTGTGAGTACATTATTACAACACTCCACCAGCTACGTAATGGGATTCCCCCAAAATATTTTGGCAATACCATTAAGACCTGAATAAGTTCCACACTGTGTCAAGTTCTGGAGGAAAGACAGCCCACCAGTCATGTACCCCCTCCCCCTTCTCTACCTAACTCAGGAGGCGCAAAGTCATCCAGCCCTGAGTCACCTTGGACTGACTATGATATGGTCTTTTTTGGACACACCCTGTGCTGGCCAGAAGAGGATGGGCTCCCCCCCCTTTTAGTCTGGTTCCTCCCAAGGTTTCTTGCCTCTTGCCGAGTTTTTCCTTGCCTCTGTCACCTTAGGCTTGCTTTTGGGGGTCTAGGCCTGGCCAAGTGTTTTGTGACAATTAATTTGTGAAAAGTGCTATACAAATACATTTGATTTGATTTGATTTGATTCTCTGCCCAGGGGTAGGGTTTCAGAGGTGGTGCATTTACTGGGCTTAGCAGAATGTATATTTCTAGGTCGGAATATTTTTAACAAAAAGACAATGGCTGTTGATTGTGTAACATAAACTACAGCAAAACTCAATGAGTTTCCAATTCTTGGTAGCCCAGGTATTGACATGGCATGTATGCCATCTGCCAAGTTAAGGGTTGGCAGGAGCATACCCCATATCTATACAGCATCGAGAGTTTGTCACTTTTCAGGGTCTCCCACAGAAATAACTACTATGTCCTTACAGACATTCACTTCTGTATCCTCTTACCTCATGTAAACAAACAGAATTCAAACACAACTTGACATGGCCACACAATAAAGCCCCATACTTCGGGTATTTTGCATTTCTTCCTTATCTTCTTCTTCTTCTTCTTCTTCTTTTTCTTCTGCTTCTTCCGCTTCTTCTCCTTAATTTTCCTGCCGATTTTATCATCAGAAATGCTTCATGCCCCAAATGATTCATTCTCCCCATTGGTTAACTCAATTAATAACACCATCTAGTTGCCAATTGTGTGCCACACAGTAGATTGCATCATTATTTTAGACATATAAGGATGTGCACATGTGATGCCATATCAGCCAATAGAACATTAAAAAAACTAGACAGATGCCCATTGCTATGAAAAGTAGCTTGCTTGCTATCTAATGCTATCCAAAAGATGAATACTATCACTTTTACAGATGTATAATTTGTACCCTGCCCCACATGTTTCATGGCCTAGATAGCAATGGCGTTTTTCCACTGGACTGTATGGTACGGCACGGCATGGCTACCAATCCGTGCTCCCACATTTTGTCACTTTTTCCACTACCAAGCGAACCGTACCGAACTTAAGTACCATGCTGAATTTAGCTACTGCTCTGTTTAGGTACTACTGAGCCAAACAGGGAGCTAAGGGTGGAGCAAACAATACTGCACACCATTGTTTGGTGAACCGCAATCGTCACAGAATTGTCAAGCTAAACCTCAGACCGGCTCAGACGCAACCATCATGTTTTTTTAGCTTCACTTCGATTATTGGTATTATTCGAAGAGTATTATATAGAGTTTGTCATTATTGTCAGGTTTGCATGATTCTACGAGTTAGGTTTGTGTTACAAAAACTGAAATAAACACGTTTTCTTTGAAAGGAGTATTTGAAAGTATAGTATTGTCATTTTCATTTTCATTAACACAGTTAGAATATACAGTACATCATTTATATTCTAATATATAGCCTATATATATATATATATTAGAATAGTACAACATTTTCATTCCTCACATAAATAGACTTTTAGGAATATAGGAATCACTGAAACCCAGGCCTTTGAAACAAAAGTATCTGAACTGGACAGTGTCAAATGACAAAAGTGTCTGTCATTGTTCCTTGTTGTTCAAGATCCACTCCTTGTCTTTGTCATGCACTTCGGGAAATTCAATTCTTCGGTTTTTCTGTCTTAGTTTCTTATCTCGTTTTACTTCCTTCTTTCTTTCTATAACACTTTGTATATATTAGTTAGATGTATATAGTACTAACCTACTAATCTACTAACATTATGGATTTAGATTAAGTTACTAACATTACTAATTACTAATTATCTCACTCTTCTATCTATCGCTATCATTCTCTCTCTCGTTGTCCTATCCCTGTACGCTTCTCACATTTAGTTTAATTTGCACGCAGATTCTCTCTTTGCGTTCCTCCCCTTCGAACTGTGCACGTGTCTGCCTGCTCTTCCAGGTCGTATATTGTCTATGTGTCTGTGTTATTCCCAGTCCGTGTCTTTCGTTTCCCCTCGTTATTGTATTAGCAAATCCCATCGTTTTCACCTGTGTTCCTGCCCTTCTCTCCTCTCAGTCACACCTGATTCCTATTGTGTTTCCCTTCCCTGCTTGTATTTAAGTTCCGTGTTTATGTTCACTCCTTGTCAGAAAGTTGATCATCATTCCCTGTGCCGATTGTCAGTAAGCCAGAGTCTGTTGTATTTTCCCGAGACACCCCTTCTGTTTTCACTTCGAGTTTGCCTGCCGATTCTGTTTTGTTTGCCTATTCTGATTTCTTGGTTTTGACTTTTTGGATTGTTTATTGACTACTCTCTGGATTTCAATTTTGTGTCTTCGCTACTCTGTCTACTGGTTTTGACCCCTGCCTGAATTAAATGTTCCTTTCTGCCTGATCCTGGTCTGCGTCTGGGTCCTTATCCCGTACCTCACAGTACGTTCTGAAGATGGACCCAGCAGACCCTGACCATCTGCGCTTCGCTCTCGAGCATCAGGGGGTCATGCTCGGACGTCATCAGACCCACCTGGAGACGGTCACCTACCACCTTCAGACCCTTACCTCCAGTTTGGCGGAATTCACTATGACGCTGTGAGTTCCTGCACCCAGCACCGCACCCCAGCAACCCGCTGAACCATCCCACCCTGGTTTTCCTTTGGCGCCAGTGCGCGAACCCCGTCTGCCTCCCCTGTCGCGCATTCCTAACGCAGTGTCAACTGATTTTCCAGCTACAGCCATTGACATTCCCCAGTGAACTTTCCAAGGTGGCTTACGCCATCACCCAGCTGACCGGCCGAGCCAAGACCTGGGGAACCACTGCATGGGACGAGTCATTTCCCTACTGCCAGAGCTTCAACTTGTTTTCCAAGGAGATGAAGAAGCTCTTCGACCGCTCCAAGCATGGCCACGAAGCAGCGAGGGAGATGCTTCACATGTGCCAGGGGAGAAGATTTGTCTCGGACTACGCCATCGACTTCCAGACGCTGGCTAACTCCAGCGGATGGGATAAGGGGGCTCTCTATGATACCTTCATCAATGGCTGTTCTGAACTGCTTAAAGATTAACTCCTGACCCGCGACCTACCTGAGTCCTTCGATGACCTCATCAGTCTGGCCCTTCATGTCGACTCACGGCTGCAAGAGCGCCAACTCTTCCGAGATCCAGGGGTTTTCCGAAGGCCAGAGTCCAAGAGGTTCAAGATTCCTGCCACACTCGTCACTCGCCCTAAAGCTTTCTCTGCACCCACGTTGGAACCAGAACCCATGCAGGTGATCCGTGCTCGTCTTACTCATGAAGAACGTGATCGGAGGATGGCTACCAAGTCCTGTCTCTACTGCGGTCAACCGGGTCACTTTGTTTTGAACTGTCCGTTAAAAGCCAAGGACTAGCATTAGTGGGCGTAGTTCTGGTTGAATGCTCCTCTAGACAACGCACCTGCCTGCCTGTTACCATCGAGTGGGAGGGTCAGAGACGAGAGACCACTGCTCTCATAGACTCGGGCGCTGAAGAGAGTTTCATCGATGCTGGTGCGGTTACCAAGTGGGGCATTCCTGTTTCCAGTCTTTCACGCCTTCTAGTGGCCAACTTGCTCAACGGTCAAAGACTTGCCCACATTACCCATACTAGTTCCCCTCTGACTTTGCGCATCTCCGGCAACCATCAGGAAAGAATAAAGTTGCACATCATTGACTCTCCTCATTGTTCTTGGCCATCCCTGGCTAGTTTGACATAACCCCTCCTTGGAGTGGAACAGTCACAGGATTGTGGGTTGGAGCCCACACTGTTTGTCTCACTGCCTGCATCAAGCCCACTCTTCTGTTCCGAGTTCCCTTTCTCCCGAGAAACCCTCTGACCTGTCTGCCATTCCCTCCGAGTACCTGGACCTCAAAGAAGTCTTCTGTAAATCCCGAGCCAACCACCTGCTTGTTCCCCCATCGCCCCTATGATTGCATCCCTTCTTCTGTCACCCATACCTCACAAACACATGGGTGGAAAATTGACCATTGATATTATTTGTGTTCCAGACATCATAGAATAAGCATTATATTACGTGAATTAAGGGAACCCAAACAATACCAGTTTCCCCATTATTAGTTTAGCCTCCTGAAATATAGAAAAAAAATATTCAACTGTTTCTGTTGAACTTCTTAATCACATTACTGAATGAAAACAGCTGTCCTACTGTTTCCTTCACCGTTGTGCCTTTTAGTTTTTCCGTAAGGCGTTGCATTTTCAAATGCATCCAAGATTGATGCTTGCTTGGGCTTTAGTCTGGGATGTGATTTTGTTAAATCAGTTCTGGGGAGACAAAGCTAGTCTGCCAGTATGTGTGGGAAACAAATGTAAGGCAAAACATTCCCAGCGTCGAACGTTGCTATAGGCTTACATCGCAAACTTTGGCGGTATGATATTGCAAATGCTCATATCGGAATAACGATCTAAATACAATATATCATTCACTACTATTCGTAGCTCGTGCTGGACATATTTTTGTAGCGACAAGCTACATAAAAGCAGATGTAAACACAAAGACAAATATAGTTAATGTTTTCATTTTTATATGATTGAAAAAACGTAGGCTACAGATGTAAGAAATATTAGGTATTAAATGTGATCTTGGTAAATTGCAATTCATTGGAGGACTAACGTGGAATAATAAATATTAAAGATTATGTAGCCTAATGTGAAGTCACTGCAAGGTACCTCCTGCACTTGCTGCCCAAACGCCTAAGTAGAGGTAAGAAAATTTAAACTAATGTTACAGGGAAAGCCGTGTTCTGCTTTTGTGAATTTGAGCTGGAAAGTTTACAATGTCAATGCTAATCAAATCAAATCAAATCGAATGTATTTGTATTGCGCTTTTCACAAATGTATTGTCACAAAACGCTTAGCAAAAGGGAACCCAGGCCTAGGCCCCCCAAAAAGCAAGCCTAAGGGGACAGTGGCAAGGAAAAACTTGATAGGGAGAAAGCTTGGGAGGAACCAGACTAAAAGGGGGAGGGCCCATCCTCTCCTGGCCGGCACAGGGTGTGTCCAAAAAAGACCGTATCATGGTCAGTCCAAAGGCTGGCTGACTTTGTGCCTCAGAGTTAGGTAGTCAGTGGGGAGGGGGGGCTAAACCATGTGAAGGGGGTCCAGATCCAGGGACTGAGGTAGGCATGGGAGGATCGGTCTGGAATTAGTTAATGGGTTGATGGGGGCAGCTCACACTTCTCGCAGGATCTAGGGCTCGTGGTTAGGTGGTGGTGGCACGTTGAGGAGGTGACCGTATGGACTGGCATTACAAACATTCCTGTTATTCACTGAAATAACTGGCTGAAATGTTGCATATTCTGTAGACGTTAAGTAACCCACCATTGTATGCAAAAATACTGTGTTTCGTGAGCATTGCATTTTCTTTTGGCCAAAAGCTGCATTTGCAGGTAACATAGGCAGTAATGGACATTTTAGTGTCTGTGAATCCATTCATTAGTATAACTATTTATTTATATACATTCCTAATGTAACTTAATATAACTATAACAATAATTTGGGTCAATTATATGCGTCAGGGCATAGTGTGGTATGACTTGTAATCACTTATTTTTCTGAAACCTCCTGAAAGTACTGTATGAGCAAAGGCTTCAGGCTTATCCAGCTGTTTAAATTGGAGACCCGGGAAACCTGTGACGGATGGAATCCTGTCCATGGGAGCCTTGTAACCCCTTATGATCCAGGAATAAAAAAGACTTGAAAAGGGATGTAACCATGTATGCGATGAAGATATTTTATGATGACTTTATGACTTTAACATGAGCCATGTGGTCTCTAGTCTGCACGGTTCAGGCAAGGGTGCTTTACAGAGATTAATGTAACATTTCCAGAATCAGCCAGGAGAATGTGCATGGCATTGTTATCAGGCTCACGGTGGTATGTTTTATGACGAAAAATAACAGGATTGTCTCCCAGCAGCAATGGATAGCAAAAAAAAAAGAAGGTTAGGCATGACCTTCTCTTACCTGCCCCTTTGGGATTTGTAATTATAGGATCACATGAGGTGCAGTGAAGGAGTGTAGTGGGGCCTACAGACACAGGTTTTCCCTCACTGCATATTGACTGTGAAAACAGTCCCAAGCAGAAGCCCACTCTGGCTTTTTAATCCTGCTTTACCAAAGAAGGCATAAAGAGTCAGTTACAGCTTGTTCCTTTCACAGGCATTCAAAGAAACCACTGTAGCTGACAAAAAAAAAAAAACTGTGAATCAAGCAGTGTCTAATATACTCTTCCTGTGTTTAAAAAAAAGAGAGAAAAAAAACCCTTTGGAACAAAATATAGTGTTGTGTATCACCAACAATATTATGCTGACATGATCTTTCCCCCCCCTTCTATTTTTTACACCAAAGTGCTTCCTCTGATGAAAAAATGCGCTGGAAAAATGTTTATTTTCCTCCACCCCCCCTCCCTCTTTCAAATCGAACCCACATTTGAGCACTTAATACCCCTTCTCTTGGAAACTGTTTGAGCAACAGGTAATCCTAATACAGTTTGACGAGGCTTGACCTCTTTGGTATGTTTATGTTACTTAAATGTATTTCAGCCAACATTTACTCATGTGTGGGCATCTGAAAAATACACTGTAGTTTTATAAAGGCCTATACATTCTCATTATGGATTATTATTTTATTTTTTTAAATCACAACAAGTGGAAAATTAAATGTTTAATGTAATATTATTATATGTTTATACTGAATGTTTTCAAATTGAATAAACTGATATTATGTAGTTACAAGTCATGTTTTCTGATGACTAAATATTGTGTACTAAATGGATAACAGACACTTGTACTAAAACATGGATAACTCCCTGTGTCAGATTATATATATATATATATATTAGGCTGGGACTTTAACGTGCTTTCGATTAATTAAATAAGATAGTTTTAATGTCAAACATCTATGCTAAACATGTTGCAGCTAGCGTTTACAACTTAGTCCTGTGTCAAACCACACTCGTATTTCAGAGCCAAGATGAGTAAAACCACGTCTAACAAAGTAACCAACTCACTGGCTCACTGGATTGCCGTGGACTGTAGACCACTAAGATAAGGGGCTAGAAAAGGTGCTATTGCGTCGTCTGACACAATTTATGAACTGCCATGCAGAAAGACAATTTAAAAAATCCAGCAGCTTCTTCCAAAGGTCCTTTGCACTATCATATTCCTAAAATTGACTTTGTTAAAAATTGCACTGGTCTGTGTAAGCTAAAATAAACAAGATTTTGCTGCAAAATAAAATTGAAACACCAAAATCCATTTGAATTGAAAAATGTTGCTTATTAGGGCAAAGCCTTGGGTCCCACCACTAATATATAACCACCAGAATGGCTTAAATGCGCCTTGACATAGATTCTACAAGTGACTAGACCTGTATTGGAAGGATGCAACACCATTCTCCCACAAGAAATTCCATCAGTTTGTGTTTTGTTAATGGTGGTGGAAAATGCTGTCTCAGTTACCGCTCCATAATCTCCCATAAGTGTCCAATTGGGTTGAGATCTTGTGACTGAGATGGTGAGATCCGGTAACTGAGATCATGGCATATGGTTTACATCGTCTTCATGCTCATCAAACCATGGATGGGGGCATTGTCATCCTGGAAGAGACCACTCCCATCAGAATAGAAATGCTTCATCATAGGGTGAAGCTTATCACTCAGAATGGCTATGTATTTATTGGGGTTTACCTTACCCTCTCAGGGGTTGAGCGGGCGTAAACCATGCATGCCACACTATAGAGCCACCAAAACCCTTTACCATAAGAAACAAGCACTCGGGCCTGTTTCTAGTGGACCGCACTCATCTGCTTGTGGAGAACAGCATGAAGGATGACCATATGACTTCTCCACTGCTCAGTAGACCATTGCACCACTTTACTTGCAAAACTGCAGTATTAGGTTTAATAATATGCACTGCAACCCAACCATCCAATGTCTTAAATATAAAACGTCCATAAACATTTGTGTCATCCCTAGGCACTGCAGGATATGCAAGACATAGGATAGGCTAAGGAAGATAGGTGCACCTAACTGAACTAAATATAACTGTTTTTGCATTATTTTTCTCATCTAACTCTAGTCTATAATTATTTGTTTTATTTGTTTTTAAATGTGCAAGAGTAGTGCATATCTGTCAGGATGTTCCTATGATTTTTGGCTACACCTGGACTCCCCTTGCTTTGTCCATGCATTTAAATCTGAACCCATTTTTATGGACTTAACCCTAACCCTAACCCTAACCCTTTTTTTTATTCACACTTTTTTATCTCTAAAATTACTATATTATGTCTACACAAATATCAACCAATCCATTTAACAAAAATATTTTCCCTTGAGCGCAAGCAACAGCTTGCACTCAATGTAAGTACCAGGGAGTAAAATACAACCTCAGCATATGCTTCTTTTTTACATGTTTTGTGGTGGTCCCAAATACTAATATTGTGTTAACCAAGTGCATTTGAGCATTGCACTGCCGATTTGCACCCTCAAAATGGGGCCTTTAGGATTTTATCAAATAATAATAATACTTTTCAAAATAATTTTATTTTTACGATTTTCCTCCTTTTTTCTTAGGGTTTTCCTCCTTTTTTCACCCCAATGGCACTCCCGACCAGAGCCGACTCTGGCGTGACGGGGAATTGAACCCTGGTTGCCATGGCCAGCGTCGGACGTTGAAACCACGAGACCACTTTCAAATCATTTTAAAGCTCTTGTAGTGCAAGGAAAAAAATATTAAATTGCCAGCCTCAGCAATCCTGTTGTATGTCCCCTTTTATCAGCTGTCCAAAATGCTCAGTTCTACAGCTGCAGTTCACTAATGTCTCAATTAACGAGTCATTTGTTATTTCTTGTAAATGAGACCATTTGTTGATAGAGGTGTTTATTTCATATGTCGCTGTTCCCCTGTACCAGGTGCCTCAAATTTCCTATGAAGCTATTCCCTATGAAGCTATTAGCACTGTTAAGGCTGTTGCATTTGTACATTTTTGACAGCCAGATGGCTGTGTGTGCTCTTTAAGTGCATGGATATGAAGGAGAAACTATTAGCATCATGCCAGACCAAGAGCCTTCTCAGCTAATACATACACATTGGCGTTATCCTCCCTAATGCCAGACATCCTGTTGATGGGATTTCCTTGCCCAGAACAAAACCTATACATCCACCCCCTCCCCATGCTAATGTATTATCCTGCTCTCCATCTTTAGGGTCTCTTACCATACCAGTATAACAATCAAAACTGAGCAATGATCTTATTTGAGTTAGATATCTTCAACAACCAAAACACACTCAAACAGCCAAGATGGCTGTTTTACCTTCAAAACAAAGTAATTTAATTTGAATGATTCATTGAACTTGATATGGCTACAACTACTGTATTACCAATTCAAACAATGGTTTTGAGGGCCCAGAGTGCCCAGTCTATCTGGGGTTCATTTCCCGGCTCTGGCGATTGGCTGCCCGGGAAGGGAGGTGGTTCGCTTGTCCTCGTCATTGTTGGCCCCAGGGTAGCAGCTGGTCCCGTAGTTGCAGGCAACGGGCTTGTGGGGAAATATTTTTTTTCAAGAAGCAGTCTTTTATAAGCTTCCAAAGCAGGAAGTGTGATTGACTACGTGCTGTTAATTGCAGTCCAGGGCAGTTAGGGTGTACAGGTGTACAAGTGTACATTTACAAAAACCAAGATACAATTAGCATGTTTTGTTCACTCAGCTTCAATATGTAATCAGTTCTTACCCAAATCATAATGGCCATCACCATCAAGACTGTGGGACAAAATACGATTTTGTCTATGAAAGCTCTTTGCAAACACATTTTCCTGCATAATCTAATCCAGGGGTGCCCAATATGTCGATCGCGATCTACCGGTCGATTGCAAAGGTAGTGTGGGTAGATCGCATGACATTAAAAATATAAAATAATTTTGTCACTTGATTGACATACAGGGCAGCCAGTCTGACATCTGATCTTTTCTGACACATGGGTCACCACCAGTGGCGGGCCGTGCATTTCACACCTAGGCCTTCAGTAGTGCTCCGTCTGAATCAATCCACCCCTCAATAATTATAAATATAAAAATATACTAAACTAAAAATATATATAAACCGATAAACAGTGTCGTCTTTGTGATATCTGTACACAAAGCATGAGATACAGTTGCAAGAAAAAGTATGTGAACCCTTTGGAATTACCTGGATTTCTGCATAAATTGGTCATAAAATGTGATCTGATCTTCATCTAAGTCACAACAATAGACAAACACAGTCTGCTTAAACTAATACCACATAAACAATTATATGTTTTCATGTTTTTATTGAACACAACATGTAAACATTCACAGTGCAGGGTGGAAAAAGTATGTGAACCCCTAGGCTAATGACTTCTCCAAGAGCTAATTGGAGTCAGGAGTCAGTCAACCTGGAGTCCAATCAATGAGACGAGATTGGAGGTGTTGGTTAAAGCTGCCCTGCCCTATAAAAACACCCAGTTTTGATTTTGCTATTCTCAAGAAGCATTGCCTGATGTGAACCATGCCTCGCACAAAAGAGCTCTCAGAAGACCTACGATTAAGAATTGTTGACTTGCATAAAGCTGGAAAGGGTTACAAAAGTATCCCTAAAAACCTTGATGTTCATCAGTCCACGGTAAGTTGTCTAAAAAATGGATAAAGTTCAGCACTGTTGCTACTCTCCCTAGGAGTGGCCGTCCTGTAAAGATGACTGCAAGAGCACAGCGCAGAATGCTCAATGAGGTGAAGAAGAATCCTAGACTGTCAGCTAAAGACTTACAGAAATCTCTGGCACATGCTAACATCTCTGTTGACGAATCTACGTTTAACCAACACCTCCAATCTCGTCTCATTGATTGGACTCCAGGTTGACTGACTCCTGACTCCAATTAGCTCTTGGAGAAGTCATTAGCCTAGGGCAGGGGTCGGCAACCCGTAACACTCAAAGAGCCATTTGGACCCGGTTTCCACGGAAAAGAAAACACTGGGAGCCGCCCCATTTTCTGTCGACGGGGGGGTGCAACGCGAAAATAATTATTGCGCCCCTCGGGTTTTCTGTCGACGGGGGGGTGCTACGTCAAAAAAGTTTGCGCCCAATTTTACGCCCGATTCAATTGGATACTTATTATTTATTTTCCCAAGCCACGCGGAGCCGCAACATAAGACTGAAAGAGCCGCAACATGAGGCTGAAAGAGCCGCATGCGGGGGTTCACTAGGGGTTCACATACTTTTTCCACCCTGCACTGTGAATGTTTACATGTTGTGTTCAATAAAAACATGAAAACATATAATTGTTTATGTGGTATTAGTTTAAGCAGACTGTGTTTGTCTATTGTTGTGACTTAGATGAGATCACATTTTATGACCAATTTATGCAGAAATCCAGGTAATTCCAAAGGGTTTTTCTTGCAACTGTGTATCGAGTTTTTGGAGATTTTACGATTTGGAGATCGCAAAGACGTGCAGTCAATAACTATTTTATGGCTGTAAAAACCATCTTATTATGCAGAAATGCAGTATAAAGAGCCGTTGCATCGCAGATAGATAACTCGTGTAGCCAGAATAAATGCCTTTACTGAAGAAACAAACCCGTAGTCTCCTTCTACTGCAGCTGCGACACACATAAAAAATTATCAATAATAACTAGTGGTGGGACTCGATTAAAAAAATTAATCTAATTAATTAGAGGCTTTGTAATTAATTAATCGAAATTAATCGCATTTTAATCGCATATCAATATTTGACACGAGAAGCAACATTTTTCAATTCAAATGGATTTTGGTATACGAGTGAATCAATGAATAGACATATACATAAGTTTAAGCAGCAAAATCTTGTTTATTTTAGCTACTACACAGACCAGTGCAATTTTTAACAAAGTGCAGCAATTTTAGGAATATGATAGTGCAAAGGACCTTTGGAAGAAGCTGCTGGATTTTTTCTAAATTGTCTTTCTGCATGGCAGTTCATAAATTGTGTCAGACGACGCAATCTGTAGCACCTTTTCTAGCCCCTTATCTTCGACCACCGAAAGTGGTCTACAGTCCACGGCAATCCAGTGAGCCAGTGAGTTGGTTACTTTGTTAGACGTGGTCTTACTCATCTTGGCTCTGAACCCCGTCATCTGGTCGAGTGTGGTTTGGCGACTCTGCTTGCTCGTACTAGGACTAACGTTAGCCTGATCAGCGTTAGCTCTGGCTTCCACGCTAGCTGCAACATGTTTAGCATTGAGAAACGTTCCGTGGTGTCTGGAGTGCAAAAATATAGTGCGATTAAAATGCGTAAATTTTTTAACGCGTTATTTTTTCTGTAATTAATTAATCGAAATTAACGCGTTAAAGTCCCAGCCCTAATAATAACCTCATAAAATTGCAATATTATTTAGGAAAATAGCAACATTTTACTCACCAAAAATCCTTATTATTTGTACACAAAATCCATCCTCCTTTCTTTCCTCAAAAAGAGTTCAATTACTCTGTCGTAGATTATCCGTGCGTTTCAGTTCCATCAAGAAGTCCTTTTCTATCGCCATTGAAGCTAATGCTGAAAGTTTTAATTCGCTTTAGGGCTGAAAATGTCCGCTCGCTAGTGTTGTATTGTTTGATAGGTACAATGAAACCTCATGTGGAGCACAATCAATAAACATGTGACCGCAAGATCATGTCACTCAAGCAACTCTTTTATTGTTCCCCACAACAACAATACATCGTTAGATGGTTCCTACCAGGTCATGTGTTAGTACCCATCACTACAGCTAGCTCTGGCTAGTACACTCTCTGACTATCCAATCAAAGGGTGTGAATATGCCTTCTAGAAGGCCTTGGTGTCGCCAACTCAAAATCTGATTGGTTGAAGCAACAGTTTGATCGACACTTATTTTATGCTACAGGGCCTGCAGAACTGATTGTGAAGGCCTCCAGGCAGATTTATTTGACCCTGGCAACAAATGATGGCTGAAATGTGATTGGTTAAATGCTTTAATATGAAAATACACGTCTGGAAGCAGCGCAACCAGGGGAAAAGCTATGACAGGAAGCGAACAGACCATTTGGAATGATTTAATAAGTATTCATGGACAAAATATAATTAACATCAGTCTGTGATTCAGATATTTTTTAGGCCAGCAGAGAAGGCCTTGCAGGCCCTGACGGCCCACCACTGGTCACCACGCATGCGCGTACAAGTGCACCATGTGCGGCAAAACTCTAGCAAGCTACCGAGTTGCCTAGTTAGCCTCCAATTTATTTCTTCTAAACTTAAGAAAGGGTATAAAAATGAGTGGGGGAGCTGGACCAAGTAAGAAGCCAAAAACCTACCACCTCCATACGGAATGGGAGGAGGACTTTTTTTTCACAATGTCATATTCGAAGTGCGTTTGCCTCATCTGCCAGTCTACCATTGCTATTCCGAAGAAGGGAAATGTGGCATTTTCGGACTGTTCACAAAAACTACGACACTGACTTACCTCCGAAAAGCGAGCTGAGAAAGAGAAAGGTGAAGAAACTAAAATCCCAGTTGTCTGGACAGCAGTCATTTTTCTCACAGCTGACCACAAAAGCGAAGGCAGCCACCGAAGCATCATTCCGGGTGAGTCACACCATCGTTAAGCACAAGAAGTCCTTCCAAGACGGAGAGATGGTAAAAGAGGCATTCGTTGAAGCAGCTGACTCGTTGTTCCGAGACTTTAAAAACAAACCAGAAATATTATCTTCAATCAAAGCTCTCTAGCTATCAAGAAGTACAGTTGCACGGCGCAGTGAAGCCATGGCCGAGGATTTGACCCAGCAACTTTGGAAGGATATCGCGGACTGCGAGTGTTTCTCACTGCAATTGGACGAGTCTACAGACGTGAGTGACACAGCCCAGTTGTGCATTTTTATTCGGATGGTGTTTCCCGATATGACTGCAAAAGAGGAGCTGTTAACAGTACTGCCCATGAAAGAACACACGCAAGGAGAGGACATTTTTCAGTCTTTCAAAAACTTTATTGAGAAAACCCAGCTCCCAGTGTACAAATTGGTGTCCATCACCACGGACGGAGCGCCCGCGATGGTTGGCCGCTCAAATGGATTTATTGCCAAGTGCAGGGAGGACGATGCTTTCCCGGACTTCCTCAATTACCACTGCATAATACACCAACAAGCGTTATGCGCAAAAATGCTCAACATGAAAGAGATAATGGATGTGGCAACGAAGATCGCCTGTTCTATTCGCGCCAGATCTCTTCAAAGACGGCTATTCCGTGCGCATCTGGAGAAGGCTGACTGCGACCACTCGGAGTTGTTGCTACACACTGACGTGAGATGGCTTAGTCGAGGGAAATTCCTGCAAAGATTTCGAGAGCTCTGTCCGGAGATTAAGGAGTTTTTCCGTGTAGCTAAACATGCAGAATACAACCAACTAAATGACGATCAGTGGCTACTAGACTTAGCATTTTTAACCGATCTGACCAACATGTTGAATGACCTTAACCCCCTGAGGTCGACGGGAGCGGCGCCGCTCCCAGCAGCAATAAAAGTATATTACTATTTCTTACTTCGCGATATTTTATCATACACACGCGACAAAAACATTGACAGAAACCTTAGAATCGCGACTTTCCGATTTGAGCACTGGCAAATCAAATGGGATTTTTTAAATTAGGTTAATTAGACCAAAAGTAAACCTTGCTTTTTACTCTGTTTTTTACCTTTTAGTAACGTCCCTCTTCCATTGACATGGTAACTAGGTGCGAGTTTCGGGGAGGTGTGGGGAGGGGCGTGGGGCCATGTGTGAAAACGCCGCGTAAACACATAAACTGTCCCGACAATTTGAAGCAAGATTTTATACAGACGTACAATTTTATTCAAGATGGAAAGATTTTCTGCGCTGCAGTGTTTGAGAGTATTGATGAAAAGCGACGAAGACAATAACTGACGAAGAGTAAGTAACTATATTTGATTTGCCATGTTATCAAATACTCGTATATATATTCAATATATGAATTCCGCGTCTTGTGACTACATATTCCGTGTTGCAACGTAACAAATTGCAATATGCACACAAGATCTATGGAAGAATACTTTTCAAACAGCCTAAAATGTTATTTATTTAGCTTGTTTTCAAATACTCGTGAAAATATATGAATTCCGCGTCTTGTGACGCCAAACATATTCCGCGTGTTAGTAACTTAATCTAAATCCCTAACGTTAGTAGATTAGTTGGTTAGTACTATACACATCTACCTTATATATACAAAGTGCAATCTAGAAAGTAAGAAGGAAGAAAACGAGATAATAAGCGAAGGCGGGAAAACCCGAAAAGTATAAACTCCCGAAGTGCATGACAAGACAAGGAGTACTCCACGTGGATCTCGAAATAAACGGAACAAGGACAGACAGGGAGCAGAACGTTCATTCCGTTCATTTGAGCAGAATGCAATACTGGATAAAGAATAATGAATAAGGACTGAATGAAAAATAAACAAAGACCAAAAAACAACAGAACAGGAACTCAGAATATAACACTGATGGCCTTTGAGAGAGAGAGATGGCCCATCTGACAGATCTTAGAGGTGTGGACAATGAATAATGAATATTCAGGTATTTAGCATTTAACCCTCCCACAGCCTGAAATAAATGTGACCAGTTCTGATAAAAACAGGTTTTTAGCTATTTAGATCTCAGATGTGCTAAACTGTTTTCACACCCTTACATAACCAAGATCTTGATGAACAAACGCACATTGGCAAAACAATTCGTCACTATAGTTTAGTGTGTGCTTTCACAACTTTTGTGACAGCAGAAAAATTTACTATTTTTAACTTGTGTGTTTGTAGATCTATTTACAAGCTGCATATGATACTGACCAAACTATTGATGGCATACAAATGTAGCTGTGATTGTCCTTCAAATAAAAATATCAAACACTTTGGAGTAAGTGTGTGTTAAATTGATGAAATTGAGATAAATATCAGACCATGCCAAAATAAAAAAACATCTAAAAGCTTAGCACGGACCTCAGAGGGTTAATGTAGAGCTGCAAGGAAAAGACAAAACCGTAATCAATATGATCAGCTCAGTTAATGCTTTCAAACGGAAAATGCAACATCTGTCCTCAAAGATGCAGCGCCATGATTTGGCAAACTTTCATGTGCTACCCTTTTCGGGAAGATGCTGAGGTTGATTCACTCGCATCAGAAATTGCAACACTGTTTCACCTGAACTCCTGGAGGATGAGATTTTGACACTACAAGCTGACATTCAGCTTAAGTCCAGGGCTCATGGACAGTTCTGGAACTTACTCACAGAGGAAAAGTACCCCAACATGAGGAAATGTGCTACCTCCTTGACTGCATTATTCGGCTCCACTTATTTATGCGAGTCAGCCTTTTCCCACATGAAGATTATTAAGTCCAAATACCGTTCCACCTTGACTGATGATCATTTGGAAGTGTGCTTGAGGCTGGCTATCAGCAGCTACTGTCCGGACTATGCATCCCTGGCTGATTCCATTCAGTGCAAGTCATCAGAGTGAGGTAATGACAAAAAATGTACAGAGTTATATTGTGCAATATAAATAAATAAAAATAAAAATATGTTTTGCATTTTTATAGTAGGTAGATCATTTTGACTTGGTCATTTCATAAGTAGCTCGCATGCTGAAAAAGTGTGTGCACCCCTGATCTAATCTATCTAACATTTTTTGGGCCAAATATATTATTTAAAATATTTTTCAAAATAATGTCTATTTTCTATTCTTTTATATATGTATTTCATTCACTCATTCATTATTTCATTTATTTTTTATTACATTATCAAGGATAGTTGAAAATCATTTTGAAGTAGCAACAATCTATTTTCCCATGGTGTAATATCTTCCTAATGAGTTGAGTTGAGTTGAGTTGATTTTATTGTCATTCCGCCACATACAAGTATGTGGAAGAACGAGATTGCGCTTCGATTTACAACAGTGCAACATTAATACAACAATTACACAACAGTTAAGACAGTGCAACATTTACGACACAACATTTAGGTCACATTGAGGTACATTTTATAAAGTGCAGTAACATTATAAAGTGCAACAGAAACACATTTAGGTAACAATAAGGTGCAGGCATGTATTGTTTTGTAGTGCAAAGAACAGAAACGGCACTAGTAGCAGCGTGACTGTTCTCAACAGTGCAACAATTCCACACCAGTTAGGACAGTGCAACATTTACGACGAACAGTGCAACATTTACGACGAATTTGAGGTACATTGTGGTATTATAGTGCAGTTCAGCCCATGGCGCAGGGCTGGAGGCAGTGTTTATGTTCCAGTTTAATGTCCGTTCAGTAGTCTGACAGCTTGGGGAAAGTAGCTGTCGTGGAATCTGGTGGTCTGTTTCTTTGTCGCGAGGCTGCGGTACCGCCTGCCCGACCGTAACCTCTCGAACAGTCCGTGCGCTGGGTGGGTGGTGTCTTTTATGATGCCATTGGCTCTACTTCTGCAGCGCTTCGTGTAGATGTCCCGGATGGAGTGAAGAGGGGCACCTGTGATCTTCTCGGCTGTACTCACTGTGCGCTGCAGGGAGTCTCGTTCAGCCTCCGTGCAGTTCCCTCCCCACACTGTGATGGTGCTGGTGAGAATGCTCTCCACAGCCCCTCTGTAGAACGTTGTGAGGATGGGCCGTGGCATTCTGGCGTCTCTCAGCCTGCGCAGGAAGTAGAGGCGTTGCCGTGCCTTCTTGGCTATGGTCTTCGTGTTGAGAGACCAGCTGAGGTTGTTCGAGATGTGCACGCCGAGGAACTTGGTGCTCTCGACTCTCTCCACCGCGGTGTTGTTGATGAGCAGTGGGGGGTGGTCAGCTGGTGCTCTTCTGAAGTCCACCACCAGCTCCTTGGTCTTGTCGACGTTGAGAGCCAGGTTGTTGTCGTTGCACCAGGTTGCCAGCTGCTTCACCTCCTCTCTGTACGCCTCCTCATCATTGTTGCTGATGAGGCCAACTACTGTTGTGTCATCTGCATACTTGATGATGTGGTTGGATCCAAACTTGGCGGAGCAGTCGTGAGTGAGCAGCGTGAACAGCAGCGGGGAGAGCACACAGCCCTGCGGGGCACCTGTGCTCAGTGTGATGCTGCTTGATGTTCTGCTGCCGATACGTACTGCCTGCGGCCTCTCTGTCAGGAAGTCCAGTATCCAGTTGCAGAGGGCGGAGTCGAGGCCCAGCTGGAGGAGCTTCCTATCAGCTGCTGGGGGATGATTGTATTGAAAGCTGAGCTGAAGTCTATGAACAGCATTCTGGCGTAGGTACCGGGTCTGTCCAGGTGGGTCAGGGCGGCATGTAGGGCGTAGGTGATGGCATCTTCAGTGGAGCGGTTGGGGCGATATGCAAATTGAAGAGGGTCTAGTGAAGCAGGGAGGGCCTCCTTGATGTGCTTCATGACCAGCCTCTCGAAGCACTTCATCATGATGGGGGTCAGTGCCACGGGGCGGTAGTCGTTGAGGCGGTTCACAGACGCCGTCTTCGGCACAGGGATGATAGTGGTCTTTTTTTGAAGCCTGATGGGATGACCGCCTGGCTTAGGGAGAGGTTGAAAATGTCTGTGAGGACTTCCGCCAGCTGGTCGGCGCAGTCTCTAAGCACACGCCCCGGGATGTTATCCGGACCTGAGGCTCTCCGCGGGTTGACCCTGGATGGGTTTTCCTCACGTCAGCAGGGTCCAGTTGGAGCGGCTGCTCTCCGGCGGGGGGGATGGTTTTGTGTGCTGGTGTGTGGTTTGAGGCCTCAAACCGTCCAAAGAAGTTGTTCAGTGTATCAGGGAGGTCGGCGTCACTGTGGATGGCCAGTGGGTTGGGCTTGTAATCCGTCAGAGCTTGAATGCCCTGCCACATGCGTCTGGTGTCGTTGGTGTCACAGAAGTGGTTTTTGATCTTCTGTGCGTACTGGCATTTTGCCCTCCTGATGGCACGGGAGAGCTCAGCCCTTGCCGCCTTGAATGACAGCTCATCCCCAGATCTGAAGGCTGCGTTCCGTTCTTTCAGGCGGGTCCGCACCTCCGCTGTCATCCACGGCTTCTGGTTAGCGCGTGTGGTGATGGTCTTCTCCACGGTGACGTCCTCGATGATCTTTTCGATGTAACCAGTCACAGAGGCTGAGTATTCCTCTACACACGTGTGTGCTGGTCCTGGGTGGCTGCCTCTCTGAACATGTTCCAGTCTGTGGTCTCTAGGCAGTCCTGCAGGGCTGAGGTGGCTCCCTCTGGCCAGGTTCTGATGGTCTTAGTAGCTGGCTTGGAGCGCACCAGCCGTGGTCTGTAGACTGGGAGCATCATGACAGTCTTGTGGTCGGAGGTGCCGATGGGAGGTCGGCAGTAGGCCCTATAGGCTCCCGGATGTTGCTGTACACCAGGTCCAGCTTGCTGTCATTCCGTGTTGCAAAGCCCACATGCTGGTAGAAACAGGGTGCAACCGACTTCAAATTGGCATGGTTGAAGTCCCCACCAACAAGGAGGAAGCCATCAGGGTGGGCAGTCTGCTGCTCACTAACAATGGAGTGGAGCTGGCTCAGGGCCTCCTTCTTGTCAGCCTCCGGGGGAATATACACTGCTACCAATGTAACAGTGGACATCTCCCTAGGAAGGTAGAAGGGTCTGCATTTAACCACCATGCACTCCAACTGCTGTGAACAGTGAGTTGCCACAACAGAGCTGTTAGTAGACCAAGCATCTCGAATAAAAATGCACAGCCCACCGCCTGATTTCTTCCCCACTCGCTCTAGATCTCTGTCCAGCCTAAATAAAGTCAGCCCCTGAATCTGAATGGCTGAATCTGCTACATTCTCGTTCAAGAATGATTCGCATAAAATGCAGTATATGGAGACTAGACGATGGTGCCAATCAACCTCATCACCCAATCAACCTGGCCAAAATTTCAATCATAGTTTTTAGTTTCAACAAACCGTGGCTTGGATGTTTTTTTTTTCTTTTCTTATTTAACCCATTTTGTGACTGAAAACTGGAGGCTTGTACCTTCAATAACAGCCTCTTGTTTGATAAGGTTCAGTAATAAGACCACCCAGTGGCGTAAATACACTGTACGGGGTCTCTTTGAGCTCTCATGATGGGCTGTTGAAACATGGCTCTGGAGAGAAATATGAAGTTCTCCATCTCAGGACCTGCTGGCCACACCACTATGCAGGGCCCCTCTGTTGTTTACCAGGCTTGCACGAAAGAAGACACCCATCATTGACATTCTTCTTTTCATCAGCTTGGTTTTGACATACTGATAAAAACACAAAGATAGGAATGTTAGTTTCTCAACAGTTTCTCAATTTTGTAGCTGCACCAATAGAGCCACAAGTAAAAGTCACAAATGGAAAAGGTGACAAATGCATTTTCTCATCTGAGATGGTTGCGGTCTTTGCTCTTGACTTAGCTTTTGCACTTTTTTTAAGTAGACATTTTGCATTTTTTTTTGCATTTCCTTTTTCCAATGTATTCTCACAAGAGATGACCAAAGATATTTTACTCATTTAATTTTTTTAAAAGAGTCATATCTGCTTAGATGCTTTTTTGTGTTAAGAATACGGACAAGTCTGGGTTTAAAAGGAGTCGTCAATCTTCAGTTTGACTTCACACAGTATTCCATCCATCATTTTATCTGCAAGGAGATCATGTTAATTTTGAAGCCAAAAGACTTAAGCGCAAACTGAAACATGTTTTTTCCCCATTCATTTTGTATATTAACTTAACTCGAAGAATAGATGTATGTAATACGTGAGAAAAAAATGTATTTATTTTTTCAGATTTTTTCCTGTTTTTCTCCCAAATTAGTAGCCAATTACACCCTCTATTTATTTTGATTTACCCTCCCCATATGAGTCCACCGCTCATCATTACCCTCATGTAGATGGAATTTGTGGCATTTGTCTGTTGTCTGCATTGAGGCAGTCTTAAACCTGTGCATGAGAGGATTAAGCCATGTGCATATATTATAAGCCTTGGAAATCGTAAGTGTACTGCAAGTGAACCTAATACATATTAGAGCAGACTGCTACACGATAGGGAAAATTGTGGATGCACTTATGCTCTTGTGTTGTAAGTCCCTGTGGATAAGGGCGAAATGTAATGGAAATCGTGAAATCATACCCTCTGTCCATTTGGGAGATCACAGACAGGTATGTGTTCTCCTCCAAAGACCAATTTGTTGAACAAATACTTAAACAATTGCTACAATTGCTCACAACAGGTTAAAGCATCAGACAAAATATAAAGAATTGCATTCAATAAACATATTTTTAGCGTCAAGATTGCTTCCATTATTACATTTGTATTTTGCATACATTAAAGTGTCAAACTGGAAACTTATGGAATGTTAGTTGTTATTTAAGTGATTATCGATAGTTTGTTTTTATAGTGTCCAGAAGAGAGGTGCACTTTCAGAAATAAAAGTGTCAAGGTGCTAAACCACAAAAAATGGTAATGAAAAAGCAAAAGTATCTCTACATTTACATTGACATTTTAAGCATTGTGGTGTCCCCAGGGGTTGGGCGACACTCACGGACCTTGCAGAGGGCGTAGGCAAGTGCAAAAACCCGGAGGCAGTAATAAGCAAAATTATGCTTTATTAAACGAACAAACACAAAACAAAGGGTGGGGTCTTCAGGGGAATACAAACACAAAGTCCGCAATCCTTATCTCTTTGTCAATGTCCGTTCCAATCCAAAATCCAGGTCCAAGTCCACAATCCAGTCCGTAGTCGTTATCCTAAGCAATCCAATTTTCTTACACAAAACAAACACACTCCAACACTCTTTCCAAAACACTGGCTGGTCAATCGACTTCACAGTTTCACTCTCCAACAACACACAGCAACTCTTCTCCAAAACATGTTCCTACTCCTCTCGAAGTGTAGTGACAATCAGCCCTTTAAATAGGCCTTAAAATGGCTTTCAGCTGGCCGTTAGTCCCGTTGCCTTCACTTGTCTCAGGTGTGACTGTGGTCTGCTGGGAAATGTAGTGTTTCGGGCTGCCATGTGTTGGAGGCCAGGCAGCCATTTCCTAGTGCAGCCCATTGGGCTGCCACAGCATTTAGCAGATGCTTTTATCCAGAGCTACTTACAAGATATGCATTAATACATGGTAGGAACAATCAGTTCATGCAACAGATCAGAGCAGTAATATAGCGATAGACATTGTTGTAGGCAGCTACATACCATACCTGTAACACTGGGAAGAAAAAGGTTAGAAAATATTTTATTTTTATTTTTTATTAAATGAGGCAGGGGTACATACAAAATAAGTGTTGAGCAAGTAGGCAGTGGTGAATGTACAGAATTCTGTGGTAGTGGAGTCTGAAAAGGTGGGTTTTGAGTCTCTTGTGGAAGACCGCGGTCCTGACCGATTGCGGAAGGTTGTTCCACCACAGAGGGGTCAGGACAGAGAAGAGGCAAGATGGGACAGTCAGTTTGCCAGAGGAGGCTGAGCGGAAGGGTCTGGCTGGGGTGTAGGGTGTGATGAGTGTCTGGAGGTAAGGGGGAGCAGTTCCTCTAGTTGCTTGAAAAGTAAGCACTAGTGATTTCAATCTGATGCATGCTGTGATGTGGAGCCTGTGCAGAGAGGAGAGTAGAGGGGTGACGAGGGTGAACTTCGGTTGATTGAACACCAGACGTGCGGCAGCCTTCTGGACTAGTTGCAATAGCTTGATGGCATGGGCTGGTAGGCCTGCCAGCAAGGAATTGCAGTAGTCCAGACGTGAGATCACCAGGGCCTGGACCAGGAGTTGTGTGGCCTCTTGGATGAGGAACAGTCAGATCCTCCGGATGTTGTGGAGGGAGAATCAGGTCAGGGTGATTGCTGCAATGTGGCCCGAGAAGCTCAGCTGGTCGTCCAGGGTCACTCCAAGACTACTAGCAGACTGGGACGGAGACACTATGGAGCCTTCCACGGTAATTGAAGCATCAATCATCTGGGAGCCCTTCCCTGGGAGGAAGAGCAGCTCAGTCTTCCCCAGGTTCAGGTTCAGGTGGTGGGTGGACATCCAGGCATGGAGAGATCCGTGCTGGGACCTGCGACTCAGATGGAGAGAAGGAGAGAAAGAGTTGAGTGTCATCGGCATAACAGTGATAAGAAAAACCATGAGCAGAGATAACAGAACCAAGTGACTGCGGGACTCCGGTGGAGAGGTGTGGGGAGAGGTCACCTGGTAGGACCGGTCACCTAGGTAGGACTTGAACCATGTCAGTGCAGATCCAGAGATTCCCATCTCGACAAGAGATGAGAGCAGGATCTGGTGGTCCATGGTATCAAATGCAAGTGACAGGTCGAGGAGGAGGAGAATGGAGCTAAGGGATTAGAACTTAGCCGTTTGAAGAGCCTCAGTGACCGCAAGGAGAGCAGTCTCTGTGGAGTGGCCTGCCTTGAACCCAGATTGGTTAGGATCAAGCAGGTCATTCTGTAGGAGTGTGTTATAGACAGCCTGCTCTAGTGTTTTGGAGAGGAATGGGAGGAGAGAGACAGGTGGGTAGTTGGAAATTAAGTAGTTGGATCTCTAAAAGAGGGAATGTGAGTTTTGTACATTTTCAAAATATAACTTGAATTCCAACATGTCTAGTTACAAATACTTACATTACTCAAGGACATCACTGACTGTTTCTATCAATTTGCCTTGCTGTTTCTTTTCAACTTTCTTTCCCTTCATGCTCAAGCATAATAATTTATTTAATATAAGTACAAATTCCTAAAATTCCTCATCTTCTGCTTCTTCCCTGCATTTATAATTCTTGGTATTCTTTTCTTTTGCATTGCATCTTCCTTATGCCTTTTTTATAGTGCCTTGTTTTCTCCCAACTTGGAATGCCCAATTGTGTTTGTTAATTTGTCTACTGAAGTGCATGCAGTCAGCCAGCCAGCCAGCAGGCTCTTCACTATACAGTCCACCAGCTGAGCTGCACAGCCAGCTGGTGCAGGCAGACTGCAGGTGCCCGGTCAACCAGAGGAGTCACTAAAGCACAATGAGGTGGGGTAAATCCTGCCAACTGGAGCACCCCCTCTCTGGCCGTTGCTATGACCAATTGACCATCCGTGGTGATGTCACTTGCCCAATCACAGCACACTGAAATTGTGCATATTTTCTACATTGTCACCATCCACAAATCGCATTTGCAGGTCTTAAACATAAACACTAAAACAGAAACACGGGCAGATAGTTAGCCTGATATTTTAAATAACATTTTACTATACTGTAGCCACTCAGTGAAAGACAGACTAGTGCGTCCTGTTGTGTATTGTAGGGGAAAAAAGTAATTAATCTTAATTAATTTTCAAGATTTGGCAATAGCCATCTTAAAATTTGGGAAAGAAAATGATCACAGTCACATATATCATATATCACTATTGTTATATAATAACATGTAAATTAAGTGAACTATTCCATCGTAAATAAAGAAAAAGTTCAAGAGAATTGAAAGGAAAATTTTGAGTTGCATGCAGATCTACACTCTACACTATACTTTGTCTGTATATAGAGCTACACTCTACAATCTACACATGTCATGTACCTCAGCCTCAGCGTCAGCTTTTTATTTATTTATACTATTTGTCTTATTAGAATGCAAGTGAGCCTTTTGCAACTATTAGTTATAGTATACAGTACCAGTCAAAAGTTTGAGTACACCTGCTAGAAACTAGGTTTATCTCATAATTGACAATGCCTTACACCATATAAGTTTCTGTAAAATGACAAAAAACACATGTAACAATGAACAAAATGGACATCAAAGAAATGTTCAAGAAAATTATATTGAAAATTGAATCTTGGATTCCTCAAAATAGCCACCCTTTGCCGTGATAAGAGCCTCACAAACACGTACCATTCGGTTAATAAGTTCCAGCAGGAAATCACCCGATATGTCTTCCCAGCTCTCCTGCAGCAATTCCCAGAGAAACTTGTGGGTTGCTTTGCTTTGACTCTTCTGTCCAGTTCGTCCCATACAATTTCTATGGGATTGAGGTGTGGACACTGGGCAGGCCAGGTCATCAGTTTGAGTTGTCCTTCACGTTCCTCCATCATCAGGTAGTTCTTGCACAACTTCAAGGTGTGTTTCGGGTCGTTATCTTGCTGAAGAATGAAGGAATGGCCGATTAGCCGTAGTCCAGATGGAAGGTGTACTCAAACTTTTGACTGGTACTGTACATGTTACTCATGTATACAGTTTTCTGTCCATTCACAAAATGAGTTACCAAGATTATTGAAAGGCTTGGAATTAATGAACACCTACTCTTCCCTCTCTGCCTCTCTGTAGTTAATAATCACCCTGTTTGCCTCCCCTTAGGGCAAAACCAGGGGAACCAAAACCTCACGTCAGGACCTTAGCAAGGGCAGAGGCCAAATGCCTTTTAAATTGGGTGCAAAATAATATTCAGTTAACTCCAGTTAACTGGCTTTTGCCTTATTTTTTAATGAACATCCAAGCCTGTTGGCTGTTTGAATTGTCAGGTAGTCCCCGCACTCCGCCCTTCCCCTGCTTGCATTATTATTTTCATTAGCTGACATTGTAAAGCAGCACTGCATGTACTGCCTCTTTCTTTTGCGGTCGCGTTGCGAAAGCTGTGCCACTGCCAAAAGTCACACACAAAAAAAGGTGCACCTGGGCAGCTTTGGCGTTATTTACACTGGGTAAGAAGTTAAGTTTTATCAAATCCAGGTCACACCTGGATAGAATGCCTGAGGGTGTCTATTGTTGAAGGTGCACTTCTGAAATTGAAGGTGCTCTTACTGTTGTAATTGGGAGGGATATTGTGATTTCAGCAGTGTGCCTCTGTTGAATAATGCAGACTCTGATTCTCCGGCTGGTCAAAGTCACTTTTCATTTCAGTGTTCTCAGTTACATTATTAAAATGATCAATGCCATATAATAGTAAAAACACAGGTGTGCAGAATAGATTTTAACTCTTGAGTGTGACAGAGAACCAGAGAACAGAAGTATTGAATCTCTGTAAGAAAAAACTATTCTCAAGAAGGTTCTCAAGAAAATATCTATTGAGTTTGTAGGAGTGTTCTTATGCTACCGCAATAACCACAAATCCTGGTTTATGGCCAGCCAATGTCACTGATTATAGAAAAGAAAGTATGCTGAATGCTGTCTACTTCAAAATATAGAGTAAGTGTACCTGCCTGTGGATGGCAGGCAGCGGGGCAGACATTGAATGTGTTTTTCCAGCTGGCTAGCTAGCTAACATCAATAGGAAAAAGGCAGGGTAACTTTAAGTACCATATTTTCTAGCATGCTAAACATTCTATTTCCATTTTTATAAATGAATACATAAACCGTAGCCAAAAAATATGAATGATACTTTGACAAACTGATCAACTAGCTTGAAAGTTAACTTATGATGATTTAACTTTCACTTATGATATCAGTTGCTTTTATTTCCAGTTTTCTTGTATTGCAAGGAATGTTGTAATCAAACAAGTGTGCATGTGACACATTGCCTGAACTGTACAATAACTAATGTTTACTGAGGTTAAAAACCTATAACTCTTCACCCAAGCTGCAGTCTGAGAGGACAAACAATGAGCCTTGGGGAGGGGTATGTATGGAAAGTACTACAGAACTTCAGGGTTCAGAGAGCACTTCAAAGAGCCTTGTTTCTCACTTCACTGGCCACATTAATTACAATAAGTCAAATATCCATATGTTTGAATGCTGAACAATCTTGTGTGGTCCTATTGAATTTCAACCTTTAGAAGCAATCTGATTGTTCTCTAATTAATAATAATCAATGATTGGTTAATTTATTTTGGCGTTTTGGATTTATTAACTGTGAAAGAAAGAATAGGTTAAATCATTTTTTTCAAAGTACCTATTTTGTGTTAGGGTTGATATTCATTACATTTTGTACCATTTTATTTATAATTGATTGAACAAGTAGAGCTTATATAACTCAGGAGGGATAGAGAGCTTGTCAGAAAAAGGTTGTATTTGGTCAGATCATTGTTTAACAATAATTCAACCCAATCTGACCAAGAAGTAATGAACATTTGATTGCCTGTGAATACACAAATTTCCCAGAAAGTAAATATTCAATGTCAGCAAGATGAAGAATGATAACAAAAATGGGGTCATTTTCTTATACTTAACAAAATTATATTTTTGAGGGTGTCAGTTCATTTGTATGGTTGAGAAAACTACATGTAAAAACACACTAGTACCTGACACACTATAATTGTACCATAAAGGGGAATGTAAAGGTTTATGATTGGCCCTCTGCCAAGCAACAAGAAGACTGCCTTAGTATTGCTTATGCAGTTTGTTTGTTTTGAGGGTGCTAAGGAAACAACTCCAAGCAGCAAAACATGCTGTGTGATTTCTTGAGCAGGAAAACATTATCTCTCATGGGAAAAAGGTCCATTGTACTCGGGAAATACAGTTAAGTGTTTCACTTAAATGATTGTCAAATATTTAAAGGTAAAAAGAAAAAGATGAGGAACGGTTCAATTTTGAGTCATTTAATGGAATGAAGTGATTGTTGTATCGACTATGTATTCACCCCAGCACTTTCTGGCATTCCAGCATTTTCTTGGTGGAGACCGCATCAAACTCAGGGCAGCTAGACCTGGTTAATCTGATTTTGCAGTTTTTGCCTCAGCAGGAGCAGTCCTTGTACAAAGGCAGTGTTTGTCTTTGGTCTATGGATTTAGTCAGTTCTGTATTGATAATCCATTTTCCTGTATAACTAATAAGGTGGTCAGTCATGCATCCCAAAGATCAAGTTTAACATTAAAATTAAAGAGGAATTCCCAGCCCTATAGCATTACAGTCAGTGTGCAGGTCCCTGCTGCCCTGTCCTTTGTCCTTGTCATGGGCAGTAAAATAACAATGGGAAGTTGATTTCAAAGCACCAGGCCATGGAGAGAGTCCGGCAGGGCTATCATGTGACATTGACAAGAATAGTAAACAGAGCCACAAAGAGGCAGGGATATGGCCCCTCCAGTTTAGACCCATCTGTCAAAGATGACTTTTTGAAGATCCAAGTGTCAAGTCATGTTCACATGAAAAGTACAGAAAATCCCTGCACAATGTGAAGCCTGTTTAAAGCCTGTTTGAACTGACATATTTAAATAACAACTTGCTTAATTTGTTGGTCTTTTGGACTAGGTTTACACTATTATTATTATTATATTTGGTCATTTTATATTGACTGGTATGAGCAGGGTGGTCAACAGACTTTGCCTCATTTACTTGTTTTTGGACAGCTAGGAGGAACCCATAATATAAATTTGTGAAATATTAATACAAAATGATTACAATAAATTAATTTCATGGATAATGACTATAAAAATAATAAAAAAGATAGCTCAGTACTTTTCTGGCTCAGTAAATAGATTTTGCAGCTGTGCCCTCTTTCAGAATGTTCTACATATGCTACTGACACATTAAAAAATAAATAAAAAGTTCAAAAGGACCCAGCAAATATTCTGTAACTCCCTTGGAGCCATTAGAAATTCCTTTAAAACCTGGAGAATGCAAGTCTTTTTTCACAAGTAGTAGCTAAATATTTGAAATAATTACCAGAGAATTTGTCTTAAAGAAACAGCTGTCCTGAAAAACGCATTACAAATTTTGTAAAAGTGAAATTGCAGTTATGGAGATTCAACCTACTGGAATTACAAACATCAGGGCCCCAGAGAACTCATGGCAAGGATGTCAGCTGAGCTCGAATTAAACAGTTGTTTCAAAAATTAAATTGGATTTTATCTGGCCCATCCAAGCATGCCATTGGCATTGCATGCTCCTTTATTTCACCATTGACATGGAGTGCCTGGAAGTGCCCCTCTTTAATGATTTCCTCTACTCCACCCATCTAATGAACAGCTGCAAGAACTTTGAGACAACATTTCAAGTATGTGCTGGACCATTTTCAGAAAAGATGAAAAGGGATAGACTTAATCTAATCTCTTTGGCCCTCTCAGAGGTTGCGCTTGGGAGTTTGAGCGCTCTTCGAACAAATTCAGAACACATTATGGCTGAGAACTGACACCAGTTAAACACACATCATCTGGATATTCTCTTTGGGCAAGGGATATTTTATTAAGCTTTGTACTTTTTAATCAAAGGAATGATTCCACCGAGGGGAGACAATCTGGGAGTCTGTTTTGAAATGTAAAACAATATAATTTACTGAGACTCTTTAATAAAAACAGTGTTAGATAGGTAAGTATTTCACAGTTGTCACATTATTTCCTATTACTCAGCCTTTCATTTTAAACCAAGGGCTCTCCCTGAAATACTACTTTAATAAATAAAGTTCTTTGCTCAAAACAACCTTTGCTGTCTTGCTTGAAGTAGTTTATAGATTGAGCTCATTCAGGACCACAGTTAGAGTAAGAATTGCCCTGTTCAATTAAACAAACCTTCTTTTTGCCATAGTACCCCGATAAAATTGCAGTCTGCATACCTAGGGGTGATTTTCAAAAGAACGCCAAGTAGTTGCCAAAGCATAACCCGCATTTACGCACCACTTATGTTCAGTTTGTGTTTTAAAAAATGGCTAAACTAGTGCTTCAATTTATGCCATAATACCTGTGCCAATCTCTGTTAAAATGGCTGTGTTCTTGGAATTAAACATGTAAAGTATAAACGCAGGAGGTAGTATCTATATGTGCTCCCCGTGTTTCCAATGTTCATTCAAAAGATTACGTTTTAAGCAGCTTAATTTAAAGCAGTATGCTTCACAGGAGTGCCCACATCAATATCAGAGAATATGTGTGAGTGAGTGTGTGATTGCATACCTTTGCTCACATACCAGTGGGCTTTGTCACTGAAAATGCCATTTATCTTCAGCAGGGATTATCCGTGTTAAATATCTTTGCACAGACCAGAAGAAGTAGCCATTATTTTAAGGCTCTCATCACCTAAAATGTTATGTAATCCACCCTGTCAGTGTGCGCTTAGAAATTCATAATATTTCCAAGAACTTAATTATGTTAAGAGCAGGGTAAGACCAGTCATTGCTGACCCAATACATTATTAAGGCCAGAGGTGAGGGCTTTAAAAACACTATTGGTTTGGTAAACTGTTATTTAATATTATTTGTTGTTTTGGTGGTGTGTGTAATAGAAGACAATTTTTTTCTTGATTCTTATTTGCTGTCAATTTTCATTTACATGAATCATTTGAATTCAGTCTGAGTCTTACATTTGAAACTACATTTGAAATCACAATTGATAGTGCTTTTAAAACAGTGTAAAGTGGGCAAAGGTCATCATACCCCTGTTAAATCATTCTCAAATGTTCCTGGGATCAGTCCCAGTACAGCCTATAAGTTTGGCTACCTTAAGAAAGAGCCTGGTTGTCATACCTGTCCATTTTACTAGTGCAAATAAACACATTTAGAAAATATTATTCTAGTGAAAGAAAAACAGCAACATTTTCCCCATTTTAGGAAGTGTCAAGTTGTACCTGGGTTTAAAAGTTTCTCAGAGCCCCTTGAAGCCTTTAGCAACATGTTGGTGTTGAAGCGATCGGTCTTAGGTTAGTCCCTTTGCTATCAGACATTATTTATAGCATTTTGTGTGCCCGCCTTTCATCCACAGGCACTTGAACATTCCCAGAGCACCTGCTTATCTGCACCAGTAGTGGAATCTTGTGTCATCCCCTCACCAACATCATGATGTCATTATCCCTGTAACTCCCATTTATAGACCACGTTCCAGAATGACACATGGCAAATATGCAGTCCATGCAGTCATTTAACCTCCATATAAAAAGTACTGAAGTTTTTTTGTGGCTTTTCTTTTTTAGTATTATTTCAAGAAATACACCAAACACATTAGTGATTGTACTTTAGAAGTTCCTAAACTTTTTGGATGTGAAAATCAACCCTTTTATTTTTACTTATCATCTAAACATCTCCACTGCATTTTACAGGTTGGTTGCTGAAGCTATTTCTGATTGTAATTTGTGTTAAGATTATACAGGTGCAGATGTCTTCTATTTGAAATAGAAATAATTCTTAGCAATTAGCATAGCTTACTGGCCTTGCACCTTTTAATGATGGATATACATGGCGGCATGGTGGTGCAGTGGATAGCACTGTCGCCTCACAGCAAGAAGGTCTCGGGTTCGAATCCAGGCCGGGGGCTTTTCTGTGTGGAGTTTGCATGTTCTCCCCGTGTCCGTGTGGGTTTCCTCCGGGTACTCCGGTTTCCTCCCACAGTCCAAAAACATGCACGTTAGCCTAATTGGAGAGTCTAAATTGCCCGTAGGTATGAGTGTGTGAGTGAATGGTGTGTGTGTGCCCTGCGAGGGATTGGCGACCTGTCCAGGGTTTATTCCTGCCTCTCGCCCCTATGCATGGTGGGATAGGCTCCAGCCCCCCCGTGACCCTGACCAGGAATAAGCGGCTTAGACAATGAGATGAGATGAGATATATATACAGTATATATGATTTGCCTGTGTTGAGGCAAGGGAAATATTTGGGCTCTGGACACAAATCTCTCTAGACATGTACCACTGGAGAAGGAATGAAACAGCCAGAAGCATGAACCAATATGAACCAACCACACCGTTTGAATGATGACTTGGCTCAAGCACTGGTGTAAAAGGCTTAGTTTGTCAAAAATGTCATTAGGCAAAAAAATTACAAAGAAACTTACTATTTAGGAAAGTTAACTAAGATGGACCACCATTTTACTGCAATTTGCCAGTGATGCAGGTGCTAGGGTGTGACATACGGTGGTGGGGGGAGGTGTGACACCCAGACACCATTATAGGAGATGTGATTGGACAGAAAGTGGGACCTTGCCTCAGTGCGAAAGTGAGTGCCCTTTTACAATTATCATTAATATACAGTATAATTACAATTATTATTATGAGCTGTATGCTTCTGAGATTCTCTGGGAGAGAGTACTAGCTGATGGTACGTAGTTGTGTTTTGTTTTACTAATCCAGCTCTCCAGTTAAGTTAGCTAGTCAGCTAGCCAGCTAACATTGTACAATGATGAATAATCGAAGGAATATAACAGACCTTGGATGTTTCTGAAATTGGTGGACGATAAACAGACAAGTTCACAGGTAAGACAATGGACCTTTTTTAAGCAAAGCACATTTGTTATTAAATTACCAAAGTTTGCTAGGATTAGTATCTAGTGCTAGCCTTATCTAGTTGGAACGATTTTGCATGTAATGGCATGTAATGTTTTTTTTTCCTCAACAAGGTGGCTTGATAGTAGCTTTTAACTAGCCACAGGACTAAGGTGTTTCCTGTCACTCAGTAACAGTGCATGTTGAATAAGTTAGCTAACATTAGCTAGCAAACTAGCTAACTCTATGTGAGGAGATACTGGTAATCAGTGATGCATGTGATGAGCATGGAAAAAAAGGCAAACATTTTTATTTTTTTCCTTTGATTGCTAGTTAGCTACAGAATGGGGGCACAGGCACACCTACTGAATTCTGACTGAGTGAGTTAGCTAGACTGAGTTAGATGGCTGCCTGCCATCCACAGGCAGGTACACTTACTCAGTTAAGTTAGACTGAGTTAACATTAGCAGAAATGTGTGACATTCTCTTAAACTGTGTAGCTACTGTATATTTTCTCAGGATTGTACATAGAAGTGTTTCAAATTGATACTCTTATTCTGTGGTGTTTGTGAATCGCTACATATTCATACCCTGCGCAGCATGGTGACAAGAGTTGTCAGGTTATTTTATTCTCCAGAATGTACATAAATGCAGGAAATTTTATCTCAATTCTGAAAAAATTCTCAAGGTTTGAAGGTGAAAATTGAGAAATTTGAAGGGTTATTTATAGCGTTTTAGACAATTACTGAAGGTAACTCAAAAGTTACCCCCCCCCCGGTCTGTTTCCCCCCAATGTGCACAAGAATATTATGCCCTTGTGCAGGTGAATTGAACAAAAATATTGCAAATAAGTCAGGCAGACTTCCTGTTTTTTTGGCATACATTCTTTATAGTTTCTCATTTGAATGGATTTTAGATTTTGTGTTTCTACTAACTGCATCCATAGCCACAAATTCACAAACACATGTATTTTTATATCTTCATCTTTCAGGATTTCATTTATTGTCTGATTTTTGCAAAAAGGAAGCCTATGATTTTTTATGCAATGAAGTATAAACATTCCTTTAGACAGCTCAACACCTGCCAATGGTTTCTATTCCAACATAATAACTTCAACAATGTTGACATTAATGGATACAATGTGTATTTGTTCATATTTTCATTGTATCATTTCAGAACAAGGACAGCCTTGAAAATGCCTCCTCTTCCGCCTAGACCTCGTGTTCTCCATCTGAACGCCCTTACTTTGCGGTGGTCGTTTAGTGGGCTTAGCAGCTTGCATGAGTTGTTCGCTTAGGTCAAAACTGCTACTCGATCTAGGAAATCGGCTAATGCTCATGTACTCTTAGGAACACATGGAGCACATTCTTTGGAATCTTCTTTGTTTTATCACCACACACTGGCCTCTTTGGATTAGTATTATTTCACCTGTATAAATACTGGACGGCGTTTCACCCACTTAGGTCAGTGCACATGTCTTAGAGTGGCAATCTTCAGTTCTCTGCCTCTCTGTCTGTAACCAAATAAGTCTCAGTACCCTCTGCCATCTGAGCGGAAGTCAGGGAATGCATGTTTTTGATTCCTATCTTGAAAGACCAGCTGCTGGCCACCAGTGGATTCATATACTGTATAGGGATACTCGTTTTCCACATTATAGACATAGTTCCTTCTACACGCCAATAAATTCAGCTCACACTCTAACATCCATTTTCTGAAAGCTAGACATGACAGATTTTCCACATATTTTCATCTCAATGTAATGCACAATAACAGGTGTACGGAGGTGTTGCCAGATATGCAGGGTATTTGAAATAGGCATACTCCTTTGCCAAAAATGAAGTGGTATTTAATTGATATTTTAGGATGTTATCTGATATTAACAAAAGGCTCACGATCTAAAGAATTGTACCATGGACATTTAATCTTCTCATCTGACTCGACAAAGAAGAGACATTTGGCTGTAATTCAGACTTTTATTGTGTTATGTGTTTTTGGAACTTTCTGAAAGTACTACCATTATGTACGATTATCTGAGGGTCTCCTAGTAGATTCATGAGAATCATTAATATTATTTATTAAAGTTAGCGGTAAAGACTGTTTATGCAAATGGCCAGTTGTTTTTCCTAGAGTGTTTGTTTGATTTGATGGTCAGACCTTTTTCATACAACATTTTAATCCAGTTGTATCATGTTTGCAGTTTAGGAGGTTTCAGAATCACAGTTGATAAAATCCAGAATGAACAGCAAGAAAGCTAGAATGGAAAAACACCTTGGTTTTGACAGTACAAAATGTACAAATCCACAATATACGTGTAGTGTAATGGATTGAATTGTGTGGTGAGCAATCATGTTATGAATAAATAGTAACTAGGTCTATTTATTATGAGTCAGCATTGTCCTTATTATACAGAGCTCAAATACAAGTCAAACAAACACATCAATAGTATATATTGTACTTATGCCAATTTGGTATGCCACGATTCATGTCATATTTTATCACTGGATGCATTAATTGAAAGGTTTTACGCTGACTCATAATAAACAAGTTCATTCATAACAAGTCTCCTAAACTTCATCTTTTTTCAGTTGAGCCAGATGTTACTGGAAGGGTGAGGATTCGATACCAGATCACAGGGCGTGTCACTCTGCTGAAATGAAACTGTTCCAGGTGGATTTGCAGTGGCTGTTATATAGATGAATACTTTACAAATGTATTATTTCTTGCCTTAAGATATGCAACACTAGTATTTTGGTAGACAGCTACAGGTAACAAGTGTATTATGTTCTGAAGTTATTCAAGAGCATCACACTAGGTTCAGTTGTGTGACAATGTGTAATCGATAGGCTCGGAGCAAGCACCTTTACAAACTAAGCTACCCAGGTGGCACCATTGAAATTTAATTTTGTGAATGATTCCCTTTGTGTGATATATTAAGGCATTGCCTTCCTATTTTTTTTAACATACAGTTTTTAAAACATAATAATCTACCACTTATTTCCTTACTTACATGGTAAATTACGTTCTTCCTTTTTTAGCAGAGCCGAGTGTTTAACACTATAGCCTGGCCATACACCAGACACATATTTCAGGATTTACAAAGCATCGAGATGGTTTCTCATTGATGAAAGAGATACTGTGTACAATGAATACAGTACAGGGCTCCCATTGGGTGATCCAGGTGACATGCCTAACTTTTCAAACCACAGGGCAGGCATGACAAATTACCAGAATATGCCCCCCAGTGATTACAGCCATCAATAGGAATGTGCCAAGTTCAAAACAGATCAAAGGCTTGCTAAAAACAATGAAGTCCAAAACCTCTGATCATGACTTAAATAATGAAACCAGTCTGATTTCAAGTCAGTGCTGTTAAGAGACCAGATGTGATGCCACTATTCATCACACTAGGAGTGAGCATAGTCTTTGAGCATCTAGTTACAGTTTTGGACACTAACATTGCTTTCGGCTACATTGAGCAATTTCTTGACAAATGGTATTTTTGTTAGTTTGTTTGTTTGCTTTTGTTCTCGTTTTTTGTTGCTATGATCAGTCAGTAAACAGAAACCAGCTTGTTCTCAATAAGCTGAAATAAACAACAAATTATCGATGATGCATTGGTAGTATCTTTACTATCCTCTGTTCGATGTCCAAAATCAGATTCTATGTCATCACTTTACACTAACTTTGTTCATCTGCTTTGTACTTCCAGTCACAATATGGCAAAGCTGATATCAGGGAGCAGTCCTGGTAGTAATATTAATGTTCGCCCCCTAACTCACCTGTTCTGCTTTTAAACCAAACCTTTTGCTAAATTATAAAAATAAAGAACTTTACTTTCATGAGGTATCATGTTTTCAAAATAATTGTATGTTAATTGTGTTTTTAAATCAAATTTCCTATTGTAATATACGTATATTCTTTGTATTGAATCTGTGGATATTGTGCATTAGAATCTTATGCTATAGAATCCAGTTGTTGCATTTCCATCTTTTCATCTCAACTGAGTAAATGACAATAAGCTATGCTAAGCGGTCACAGGACTGTATAGTTTAGCATAGCTAAGCTAACCACTCCATGACTATGAAATGCAGTTAATGTGCTCTGCATGCATTGTTGCTCAATAGCAGCAGCAGCTCCTGGTTTTCACAGAGAGCCAAAGGGGAGCTTCTCAGTAGAGCGGCAAGCCAACTAAAACAGAATCATGTTTGAACACCTATTTCCACCGGGAGGAAAAGGAACTCTGAAGCTTTAATCACTATCTTAAAACAGTCAAGCCTTTGATAAATTCTTACTCTGTACATTTATCTTTCTTCTCCAAAGGGTACACTGGCCTTTGTCATCCACTTTGATCCTACTTTGGGAACATGTGTAGGACATATCTCTTCTGGAAAGCTGAAGCAGATAACACTGGTCAGCCTGTGATGTAGTGCGGTAAAAATGATCACACTGATAGTTCCCATGTGTGTGGTATGTCGTATCTTCTCCTTTCTTTCCTTTTTTTTCAACATGGAAATGGTGTGGCATTAATTTTTCCAAGCACTGTCATAAGCATCACCTTCTTGCTAAAGATAAACTGTGATACTGTATAGCCTGTGAAGTAGGAGCACAACCATATTTACCTTGGAGGAGTTACTGGTGATGAGGCCAATCACAGCAACTGCCTTGGCAGGTGCCACGTGTAAGTGCTTTGGTGAGAATAATGATTTATGGTAATATTTTCATTGCATAGAGAGCAAATTCAACATGTGCATTTAAAAAAATAATGTTCTTTTAATTAATTGGGTTTCTTATTGCGTACATGTGTAGTATGTTGGAATATACACTCAGTGGCTACTTAGTAGGCATATCTTTCTAGTACTGCGTAGGACCACCATTTGCTCCGAGATTCTGGTCCATGTTGCCATGATAGCATCACGCAGTTGCTGCAGATTTGTTATTTATTAATGTTGCAAATCTCAGTCTGGCCATTCTCCTCTGACCTCTCTCATTAACAAGCGTTTTCACCCACAGAACTGCTGCTCACTGGATGTTTTTTGTTTTTCACACCATTCTCTGTAAACTCTAGAGACTGCTGTGCATGAAAATCCCATGAGATCAGCAGTTTCTGAAATACTCACACCACCCCGTCTGGCACCAACACTCATTCCACGGTCAAAGTCACTTAGATCACATTTCTTCCCCATTCCCCATTTTTGGTCTGGACAACAACTGAACCTCTTGATCATGTCTGCATGCCTTTTATGCATTGAGTTGCTGCCACATGATTGGCTGATTAGATCATTGCATTAATGAGCAGGTGTACAGGTATACCTAATAAAGTGTATATATATATATATATATAGAGAGAATATATTTAGAATATATTACTGGCTTGCTCTGGAAAAGGTATTTTATATATCTTTAAAAAATAAGGCCAAACATTTATTACAGGAGGCACCAGCTGTTTTTGGAGAACAGTTTAAAGAGATGAGAATTTGCAAATGAGAATTTGAGAATTCTAGACATGTCCTTAGGCAGGATTGGCATTAGCAGGGACTTGCTGGTTCTGATTAGAAATAGCTAGTCTGTAATGTTTGTATTAAAAGGGATGGTCATCCTTGAAAGGTTACCTTAAACAAGCAATCCTGGGGCATGTTTTCTTTCCCATGACACATGGAGCTGCCACTTATCAGCATCAGCTCCAGTGCCCTCCAGCCCAGCCTTATGGATCATAAACGGATAATAATGAGCCCTTGCAAACAGAAATCTATGATAATAGGTTGTAAAATAACTTTCCAATTACAAAGAGTCAAAGAGCTCAGGTTTGTGTCACAGTGCAGTGGTCATTACAGTCCCCAGCTTTAATGGCTACAGGTGTGAGTTGATTTGTAAAGATTTCTGTTGCACTCAACCCAATTATCACTGCCCATTACAGGTGTCAGTTCAGCGCGTATTGCCCCACTTCATTTATTTATGATCGACTCGATCAGAGGAATTTATCTATAAATAAATTGTGCATAATTTAACTTCTAATGGCTTCCAAATAACCAGCAGGCAATCATGTTTAAAAGTTAATTTTCCTCAGTGGTCATAAATCTGTGGTGAATGCATCACTTACTAAACTGCCAACAATGCTAATGACAATGTGCATTTAACAAATCTCTAGGCTTGGCCAATAAAATAATTTGTATAAGTTAGTAAAATATAATGTGGGTTCATATACATTAAGAAATAGTCAGTACAGTGCCCTTAAGAATTATTGGCACCCTTGGTGAAGATGAGCAGGCTATATAAAAAATGTAAAAGAAAAAAAAAAGGAAAATGTCAAAGTAAAATTATTTTAAAAAAAACGAAAATAAACTAAAAATAAATTCTCAAAAACATGTGTGTCACAATTATTGGCACCCCTGCATTTAGTACTTTGTGAACCCTCCCCTTGCCAAGCACTGAGACTTATCCCATAATACTTTATGAGGCGGGAGAACACATAACAAGGGATCTGAGACCATTCCTCCATACAGAATCTCTCCAGATCCTTCAGAGTCCTTGGTCCTCACTTGTGGACTCTCCTCTTCAGCTCACCCCACAGGTTTTCAATGGGGTTTAGGTCAGGGGACTGGGGTGGCCATTGCAAAAGCTTGATTCTGTGGTCAGTGAACCATCCATTTTTGTGTGGATTTGAAGGTATGCTTTGGATCATTGTCCTGCTGAAAGATCCAACCACGATATGGTTGTAGCCTCTTGACAGAAGCAGCCAGATTTTGATCTAAAATCTCCTGGTACTTGATGAAGTACATGATGCCATGTGTCCTAACAAGGTTCCCAGGGCCTTTGGAGTAAAACAACCCTACAACATCACAGGTCCACCACCATATTTCACAGTGGGGATTGGGTTCTTTTCTGCAAGACCATCCCTCTTTTTGCACCAAACCCACCTCTGGTGTTTGTTGCCAAAAAGCTATCTGTCTCATCTGACCATAGAACCCGGGTCCACTCAAAGTTCCAGTGATGTTTAGCAACCTCCAGTCACTTAAGTTTGTGGTTTGATGACAGCAGAGGTTTTCTTCTGGCAAGCCTAACAAATAGCTTGTTGGCATGGAAGTGGTGTTTAATTGTAGTTTTGGAGACTTGGTGACCGCCAGATGCAACCAACTTCTGCAATTCTCTAACTGTAATCCTTGGGGAAATGTTTGCCTCTCGAACCATCTTCCTCACTGTGCGTGGGGGCAAAATAACCTTGCGTCCTCATCCAGGCAGGTTCCTCACAGCTCCAGTTGTTTTAAACTTCTTAATTGTTGCCCTAATAGTGGAGATGGGTATTTTCAGGCGTGTAGCTATTTTTTATAGCCATAGCCTGATTTATGAAAGTCAGCAACCTTTTGTCTCATTTCATTTGTGTATTCTATGATCTTCCCAATGTTGATGGATGACTAAGGGAGTTTAGCCTGTGTGTCACCTCACCTATGAGTCACAGTCACCTGTGTGTCACCTCATTTATGCCCCAGTGAAACAGAAAGTCATGGATGACCACTTAAGAGACTCTAATAAAATATAAATGGTAATATACTTAATGTAGATGTTGTTCATGAGGATTTCTAAGGATGCCAATAGTTGTGCCACACGTGTTTTTGAGGATTTTTAAAAATGTTAATAATTTTACTTCAATTAAGGGTTCTCTAGGTCGTCCTCAGACGAGCTTCCATCGGAGTCTCCAATCTTCTCGGTTCTCCATACACCCGGCCAGCTCCGAAGAGCTTTCAGCTCCCGCATCTGTCTTCAGCACGTCCACGTACGTTAGCACGGGACGTCCCCACGACCGATGCCCGTGTGTTGGCTCCCACAGGACCAGCCTGCTGACTGGGAGCTCCCGATGTCTGTGGCAGTGGCCGGCCAGCTTCATCCTCCTGGATGCTACTTTCTTGCTGAGCCTCGGCAGCCGCCCGTACAGGTCCTTGTTGGTAATGTGGATGTTCTGGTCTACGTTCAGAACTGCTCGTAGCATTCTGGTGTAGCACCCATCCAGGGACTTCTGCAGGGTGGGCGTCAGGGTCCAGCTTTCGCAGCCATACAGGAGGATAGACTCCACAGTGGCATGGAATAGGCTCAGCTTTATGTGTCGGGGGAGATTTGAGCACCACACTCTTGACATACCGTTCAGGGCCCTCCACGCCAGAGCCTTCCTGACCTTAAGGTCCTGCTCTGTGGAGTTCACCCAGGAACCCAGGTATTTGAAGTCATTGACCTCTTGCAGAGTGTTGCCTTCTGATGTTGTAATCGGCGGATGGTCCATGTGGATGTTATAGGTGATTACCTCAGTCTTCTTTGCATTCAATCTGAGGCCAACCCTAGCACATTCCATCTCCACTCTGTTCAGGAGTTCCTGTGCCTGCTCCACGCATTCAGACACCAGGCAGATGTCATCTGCGTAGCCTAGGTCTGCCAGGGCTATGCCAGGGCTTCTACTGGACTTCCTCAGTGTAATTGTGAAGCCAAGCTCCTGCTCCCGCCCGTTGATGGCTTTCCTAAAGCGCGTAGTCCAGGGCTACGATAAAGAGGAAGGGGCAAGAGTGTCCCCTGCTGCACCCCTGCTAGGATGTCGAACTCCTCGCTGATGCCATCTGGGGTTACAACCTTGGCTCTTGTGCCCTTGTACATGGTCTCTATGGCCCGGAGTAGATTCGGGGGGACCCCGTAAGCCTTAAGGATTTTCAGCATTGTGCTTCTGTCTATTGAGTCAAATGCCTTTCTGAAATCAATGAAACACAGCACCGCTGTCAAGTTGTTCTTCTTCACCTCCTCAATGATTCTCCTTAAGGCCAGGATTTGGCCTACGGTGGTCCTTCCCTTTCTGAAGCCATTTTGGTTATCCCTCAGGTGTGGGTCAATGGCGTCCCTAATCCGGTTTAGTATCATGCGGTTGTACATCTTCGCTATGACACAGGTCAGGCTAATGCCACGATAATTGTCAGGCTTAGCCAGATCTCCAGACTTGGGCACCGGGATGATGTTAGAGAGGGACCATATATCGGGCTTGATGTTTTCTATCAGAGCCTGGTTGCAAATCTCAGTATGATGTCATCGAGATCGCAGTTTTTAGGGACCTCTGGGGGATACTGTCCGGTCCAGCACTTTTCCTTCCTTCAGGGTGGACTTCACTGTGGCAAACTCCGTAGCTGTGAAGGGGCCATCGTCAATTTCAAGATTTGTGAGGACTGCAGGTATCTCTTCCTCAGCTCCGTCCACTGTTGGGTGGGTGCCTAGGAGATCCCGGAAGTGGGTGAACCAGGAGGTCACCCTCTCCTCTGGGCTGCAGCCTGCCAGCTGTCCCTCCCTCGACCTCTTGCGCCCACTCATCTCGTTTATGACCTTCCATGACTCCTTGTATCTCCGTTCGCCATGTACTGTCTCCACCTTCTTCACCTTCTCCATCAATTCCTCCCCTTTGATCCTGTCATAGGTGCCGAACAGCTGCTGTTTGGCGCCGTTCAGCTCCTCCTGACTCTCCGCGGTCCCCTCTCTCTCAAAGCTTCTGCGTGCCTCTTCCACCCGTGTCCGCGCTCGCACAACCTCCGGGTGTTTGGACCTAGGGGAGGCTCTATGTCTCCCCTTCGTCGGTACCCATTTCCTGGTTGCCTCTTCGCTGGCGGAAGGAACCGCTCGTAGGTTGTTGGCTCCCCCTCCTCGGCCAGCAGATGTGGGCGGCCTCTCACCTCCGCTGTGTAGTTGGCCTGGAGTTCAGGGCTTCCGCGAAGGCTTCCCAGTCGGGCCGGGCCCTCGGGGCGCTCTTGGGGACCCTCAGGCTCAGGCGCAGCCTCGCAGCAACCACACGGTGATCGGAGCCTAAAGAGTCGAACGTGCTGTAGGACTCTGCATTCAGGATGGACTTCCTCCACTTCCTCCTTACCAGTATGTAGTCCAGTTGACGCCGCATACTGGTGGCTCGGTCCTGGAACGTCCATCTCTTGCCCATTCTCTTACGGAACAGGGTGTTGGCGGCCAGTAGCTCATGTTCCGTAAGAAGAGCAGCTAGATGTTCTCCGTTGCGGTTGGTATTGGTGTGGTACGTGAAGGGTGCGTCCTCTGGTCCGAGTCTCGCGTTGAAGTCCCCCAGGATTATCAGAAAGTTGTGAGCTGGCACATGGTGTATCGCTGTTCTTAGGTCATCGTAGAACCTTTCCACTTCCTCGATCAGTGCTACGTTGGTGGGAGAGTACACACTCATGACCGTTGTTACTGGGCTCCCCTCGAAATCGGCACTAAGGATCCTGTTGGTGTGCGGGTGCACCCTACGGAGGGCCTTTCGTGCTCAGGGGCTCACCATGAGTCCCACGCCACCTATTGCTGCCTGGGCATCATTCCGCCATGCAGATGAGGTGATGAACGTGCACCCCCCCACTCTGTGATAGTTGATTGGCTGGTCAGTGTGCACTCTCCTATGCTCCTGGACTGCCAGGATCTCCACTCCCCTTTCCTCGGCACAGTGCGCTAGTTCCTCCAACCTCGCCTCCTCCCTCACTGTGTTTGCGTTGTAGGTTGCCATAATAAATGGCCTCCTACAGCGCAAGAGTGCATTGGACAGTGGGCTGTGATCAGACTGAACCCTTCCTCTCCGTTGGAGAGGGTTTGGGGTCCAGTCGTCATAGTGTCCTCCCGGAGGAGGACCAGCACCACCGTCCGCTGCGTGGCTCCTGCAGACTCCCGCCGCTGGAAGTATAGGATTTCCGATGTCTTGTGTCTCCATGAAAGCTATACATTGCTTATTAAGGACTGTGGGGCGCAACTCCTCACAGCCCTACTCTGGCCGTTTCAGGCTTAAAGCCCTCGTCCGCCCTTGCTGCACACCTTCAGGTGGTATACGGTGCAGAGCCAGGCGCGAGCAGTGCCTGTGGTTTTTGTTCGGAGTGACCTTCTCCTAGATGGGTGGCCTACCATGGCAGAGCCCCATCTGCCCACTATTTACCCATAGCTGGGACAGTGGTTGACAGGTGCCAGGGCGTGTCCGCACGCCGGCGGGCCTGCACACCTTGTCTCTGGGGCCCACTGCTGCTCCGAGATCCCCTTTACAGTTTAGCCTGGAACCGCGAGGTACCAGTTACCGTGTGTGGCCACGAGGAGGCACTGTAGGAGTCTTGGCGGTGGAGAGGCTGTGTACCGGCAGGGGGAGACTTACGCACTCGGCTCCTCTTTTCACCCCCTGCAAAGAGGGCTAGCCGGCGACAGTAGCTGAAAGCAGAAAGTAGCAAGCAGAGAGCAGCATGCAGCATGCACTAACTACAAGCACTACTACCCCAGTACTACTGCACTGACGCATCATACACGCCCTGTGCAGAGCACACACACACCTAAGGGTTAGATTTCTCTCATATTTTGATGTAACATCAAGCTGATGACAACAAAGCCTTTTTTGCTATCCACCTTCATCAAGGCTGCCAATAATTCTGGAGGGCACTGTACCGACTATTTCTTAATGTATATGAACCCACATGATATTATATTAACTTATTCTCGCATATTTTGAGTGTAAGATAAAGCTGATGAACAACAAATACATTTGTTATGTCCTTTTTTGCTCACCTTCACCAAGGGTGGCAATAATTCTGGAGGGCACTGTATATCAGTGTGGTGCATAATTATAATTGTTTTAAAATGAGGATATACTTGTCTTTATGTGCACATAATTAAGATTTTTCCAATAATGATACATTTACATTTTAGCAGACGCTCTTATCCAGAGCAACTTACACAGTTTTACATTTACATGTAATCCATTTATACAGCTGGATATTTTACTGAAGCAATTCAGGTTAAGTACCTTGCTCAAGGGTACAACAGCAGTGCCCCACCTGGGAATTGAACCTGCAACCTCTGAGTTACAAGCCCAGCTCCCTAACCATTATACTACACTGCCATTATAACAGACATTGATAAAACAAAGCATTATATTAAAAATACAAGTATACCCTGTTTAGTGTATATACCTAATTTAGATGTGGGCAAGCAGAACAGACCATTAAATGAAAAGGCATACAGAGGAGTCACTTAACATTTAACGGATAGAGATGCATTCCTAATAGAATAATTACCTTAACCAACAAAACATACTTGACATCTATATTAGAATGCCAAAAAATGTAATCCAAATCTTTTATAAACAACTGAGACGTAATAATTTTCCTTCATCATTACACATTTAGTGCTCCAGTTTCGTTAAAGAGCAAGCGCCATGGCTTGAGAGGAGTCAGTTATGAGACTTGCTTTCACTATAATACTGGAATTAGTTTGCTAGCTAGTTCCTGGGTTTGATTTGTTTTCACACATTATTTTATTTAGAGTCTAAATGATTGATGTTGCAGTGTTTATTCTACAATATCATTGTAATTTTGCTTTCACCCATGTGCTCAAGTCTGTTTCTGTCTCTGCTAAGTGAAAAGGAATATGTGCAAGTCACAGGAAATCTCACATAACAATACAGATTTGTTACAGTATTCACATGTGCTGCATATTGCAATTTGTTGTTTTAGATATTGTTGCTATGAAGAAACTCTGATTGACTAAACATTGACTAACAACATTCTTACTTTTCATTTAGTCTACTGAGCATGTAGATTAAAGCTAGTAATGGTCAAAGACAGTGGATTTTTTTCATTTTGGTGAAACAGCACTATAGGGAATTAGCTCTAAATTGAGAAGCCTTAAATGTGATATATCTGTAATTTGACTAATTGTAAATGACCTGTTGGTTTCATAATGTTATGGCTCTGTAGCAAGGTTAATTGCTTTCAGGCTACGGCCAGCAAGTTACAGTTTACTAGTCATTATTTAATATTGTGTATAATAAACCTTTTCACTACAAATTATTGTACAAATGAACATATACAGTGGGGAAAATAAGTATTTCACCCCCTGCTGATTTTGTGAGTCAGCCACTCCTTTGTTGCCTTAGCATACGGCTAAGGCAACAAAGGAGTGGCTCAAGAAGAAGCACATTAAGGTCATGGAGTGGCCTAGTCAGTCTCCGGACCTTAATCCTATAGAGAATCTGTGGAGGGAGCTGAAGCTTCGAGTTGCCAAGCGACAACCTACAAACCCTAAGGATTTGGAGAGGATCTGCAAAGAGGAGTGGGCCAAAATCCCTCCTGGGATCTGCGCAAACTTGGTGACCAACTACAAGAAACGTCTGACCGCTGTGCTTGCCAACAAGGGTTTCTCCACCAAGTACTGAGTCATGTTTTGCTAGGGGGTGAAATACTTATTTTCCTCAATAAAACACAAATAAATGTATAAAATTCATATAATGTGATTTTCTGGGATTTTTTAAAATAATTTGTCTCTACTGTTAAGATGAACCTACCATGAAAATTATAGACCGTTCCTTTCTTTGTAAGGGGGCAAACTCACAAAATCAGCAGGGGGTGAAATACTTATTTTCCCCACTGTATCAGCCAATTGTACAAAGTGTGGTTTTGATATTACCAATTGTTTTGTTGCAGTTCACCAAACAATATTGCAAAATCAGAAACACACATATTCACGCAATGCACGGACATTTTAATTTCAGTAAAATGCTGTATTGCACTTATATACACTGTCAGTTAAACCAAAGCAGAAAGTCTCAACCCTTGCAAGAGAACCCTAAGTTATTTTATTGCCTTCTTATGTCCTGACAGTCTGAGTGGCTGTGGAAAATATTACACAAGAATGTTACAGCATTGTTGTCTTCAACTGGTTGTACTGTATCTATCTGAGCAAAGTATGTCCCCTACAACCCATCCCAGTGCATTGGTCAGGGAAGTAAAATAGCTTGAGACAGAAGATGATTGCCTGAAGTAAGCCCCCCTAATCCCACAGGAAACTACTGTCTGTGTATACATTTTGTCTGGATCTGACAAACAAATACCAGGAGGGAACTGTCTATGACCACAATCAAAAGGACAATAAATCATTAAAGGAAGTTAATGCCAGCATGCATTTACTATTTTGTGTTTCCCTGGAGGCTAGTTAATATGAGCTTCACTAAGTCTGCCTTCAACTAAATTCCTTGAAAGGGTTGTGAAATTTGCAATGGATATTGGTAATTCATGGCCTTTATGAAAAGACAGTGATAGCACTACCAACTTTTTAAAGTGGCTTTACTGAATAAACACATGCAAATTGACCCTCTGTTCATGTTTATTTAACTAATTGGGGATACTACCACACATATTTTCCTCATAAGCTGGGAAAATATGCGGTCATTCCCAGCATAGTTTGATTTCAGAATCAGAAGCTTGATATTTTTATTGGAACCTAAGCCTTTGTGAAGAGCTTGTTCATCCTGGCATGATAAACCTTGACCTCCAATAATGAGAAAAAATGAAATGCTGCAAAGAAACACATTATTTTTTTTAAAGTGACATGGCATATTTAGGTAAATTACTTTAAATGTGACTATAATTAGCATTTCATTGTAGAATGAAATATTTAAAGAGGCTTAACAGGAAAAAAACACATGCATGAGCATGGCTGTTTGGAAAAAAGAGTCTAGTATTGCGAGCAAGAGAAAATAACTTTGTTGCTTCAGCATTTTTTGTGAGATCAGTATTATTTTCTTTCAAACCACAAAATAGTTTTGACCAAACTTCTTCTTACTTTGGTTTTGTACACATGTTCTTCCAGAAACCAAAAAATCTAAACAGAAATTTGAGTATTCACTTTTGCTGCAGGTTCTTCATGCCTGGGTTCAGCCAAGCACTTTCGAATAGAATCTAATTTAAATTGTTTAGATTTATCTTTGTACTTTCTCTGGGAATGTTGGCTTTTGCCCCAAAACAAGGAGTATTGAAGTTGTAGAAATGCCTTATTTCAAGAGGGTTTGTTTCAGGTCAAATGTATTAACCTTAAGTGGCTCGTGTGGCTAAAGTGGGATGAGACTCACACAAGAAGCATGATAGTCAGGTCTTTTTTTCAAGATTTATTCTAGGCCCTTCCGCTGTTATAAACACACTTCAGTTAATTGTGCTTTTCCTTCTTGGTATGTGTACGATTTCCTCCTCTCCAAACCACACACCCTCATTCCTCCCACACAAGGAAGATCAACATACTTTCAGATTAGCTGCAACTGAGGCTTTTGCCAAATAAGCTTGACTGGAAGACACGTGCTGGACCCCAAGGCACAAGAATGTTACTGAGAGACTTAACTCTGGTATGTCATCTAATGATTGACACATACAAAGAAGGAATGGGAAAGAGGTGAGAAAAAAAGTGATTTTTAAAATGCCGGGGAACATGGGCAGGAAAACTGTGAAGGTCCTCCACAGAACAGTTCACCCAAAGCCTGTTTTTGTCCCTTCCATGTTCAGCAAGTATCACTGTTATGCCGATGATGTAATAGACTGCTCATTTGACCGCTGGTGAAAGAATGTTGGATGGTCTGTGATTGAGTAATTCTCATTAGTCATGCATGTTTCATGTTGACCAGCTAGGGCATTTTCCCCCAAAAAATCATCTTAAAGGTGTCATTTGAAATATATCACTTTTTCACATATGGCACTTTTGTGAATGCTCCGCTATTATTTATGATGCAGCAATCAGTCAGATTGTATTTATTTCCTATGTGTTCAAGCTCCACTTCAAAGCTCAAGAGTTGGCTATTAGAGCCTATATGCATGAAGTAACCTTTTTAAGCCAAAACATTTTTTGTCTTGTTACTTTGAGGACTTCAAATGTCTAATCAAAACCTCTGGCCTCTGCAGTGTTTATTTTTGTCAACTCAACCTTTAATTAGCAAGCTAAAAATCAATCTTTCACAGGTCTTTCATTTGTTAAATAGTTTTTGACCACTTGACTTACTTAGCCTCCAATAAAATGCTACCACATTTGCAAACACAGCATTTATGTGGACATATGGACAACTTCTATGTCTTTTCTAATTATGTCTTTTCTTTTCCTTGACATAATTTACTGAACAGTTCTCCTCTGAAATGTATGTACCGCTGTAATGCTGCACAATTTATTGCCAAAATAACGTTAACAATATAATTATATTATAATAATATATAATATAATTATAATAATTATATATTATATAAGAAGGCTGTAAAAAATACACAATACAGGTAATGAGCTATAGCCTATTGTATGAATGGGACAACAATAGGAAAATTATATTATTTTATACTATATTGCTCAGAGAAAATGATTTTGTAATATGAAGTAATATGTTTTTCCAAAAACATACATGACAATCATTCACAATTACAATCACAATTATTTACATCCCTAATAATTATTTTAAAGAAAATCTAACACAAAAATCTGCATTAACAACTTTTTTAATGTTCATCTCAATCTTTGGGAAGTGTATTGTGGCCTCCCATGGCTTCCTGTTACACTGGTGTATGAAACTGAGATAACACACATGTAAAATCCATTACCTTACAGAAATGTAATGTATTGAAATATATTTTCAATATATTGAAATATATATATAATTATATTTTCAATATATTGTCCATATATTTACAATATATTGCAGTATAATGCATTTTCATGAGGGTTTGTTACCCAATACGAAAGGCAAAAACCAGGGGAATGTAGCTCAGTAGTAGAGCGCATGCTTTGCATGTATGAGGTCCTGGGTTCAATCCACACTATCTCCATTGCTGCTTTTCTGCATTCATCCAGTGTATCAGAACTATTTGCTGCTCAAGTTGAAGAAATCGTATTGGTGGCATTGTAGTATAATGGTTAGGGAACTGGACTTGTAACTCAGGTTGCAGGTTCAATTCCCAGGTGGGGCACTGCCATTGTACCCTTGAGCAAGGTACTTAACCTGAATTGCTTCAGTAAAATATCCAGCTGTATAAATGGATTGTATGTAAAGAAATGTAATCTGTGTAAGTCACTCTGGATAAGAGCGTCTACTAAATACCTAAAATGTAAATGCACAAGACAAGGGTTTTTTGACCTTCAGGAGATGGTTACAAACAAATAAATATAAACTAAAAATACCACTTTAGGTTTATATTTAGATTCCACTATTAGGTCAATAATTAAGACGTTTAAAACCACTGGCACAGTGGTAAACCTGCCTGGTAGAGGACATATTGCCCCCATGCACAGTGAGGCAGATGATTTTGGAGGCAAAAAACCCCCCAAGGGCTACAGTTGGAGATCTAAAACAATTGGGGACACAAAGTCTCGAAATATAAACATCAGACACCACCTCCATGTCAATAGACCTTTTGGAATGGTTGTCAGAAAAAGCCTGTATTTATTGAAATTAACTGAATTTGCTAAATGGCATTGGAACTCTGATGGCAGTTGGTTTGGCTTGAAAAGAAGGATGCTTATGTTGAAAAGAACATCATACCAGTGGTGAAATATGCTAGTGGATCTTTAATGTTATAGGGTTGTTTTGTATCTACTGGTTCTGGGGCTCTTGTTAAGGTCAATGGAATCATGAACTCCAGCCACAAGACATTATAGCCAAAAATATTGGTCCCTCTGCCAGGAAGCTGTAAATTAATATTTCAGAAAGACAATGATCCCAATAATACCTCAAAATCAACCAAGAAATGGCTAACTGACCACAAAATGACAAAATCTCAACCAATTTGAACACTTTCTGATGTTTCTGAGATTCTGGACTGGTGTCTGAGACAGCGGTTTTCCACCAATATCAACGGCTCGTGGTGGCCCAACACCCTATTAAGACACTTTATGTTGGTGTTTGCTTTATTTTGACAGTTACTTGTATTTTGTCAGAGACTGGAGCTCCAGGACCCTATGTAAGCACAGTTTGTGAAAGTGGTGAGAGATTTATAAACTGTTGAAAGTGACAGACATCTTGTGAAAACAATCTGGAAACAGGAATAATGACAATGATAATCACCAAACCCAGATAAAGATGCAATCGGCCGTTTCAGCACAGTACTGCCAAACTGCCAGTACTGGGGCACTCAAAAGACCCTGGCCTGGTCCCAGACAGGTGGAGGGTGGGGGGGTCTTGTTGGAAGGGGGAGGGCAGGACTGTCCGTCAGTACCAGCCATGGCAACCCCTGATTGACTGCACCCGTTTAAAGGATCCCTCATTTACTCAAGTGTTGCCTGTATTTTGGCTGTTACCTGTACATAAAATAATAAAAATAGACATTATTTTGAAAAACAAAATTGATCAGATAACAGCAACAAAAAAAGATAAAAAGCAAGTTACATAGATGTCAATGGTTTAGAGTCCATCCATCCATCCATCCATCCATCCATTATCTAAGCCGCTTATTCCTGGTCAGGGTCGCGGGGGGCTGGAGCCTATCCCAGCATGCGTTCCGGGCGAGAGGCAGGAATACACCCTGGACAGGTCGCCAATCCATCGCAGGGCACACACACCATTCACTCACACACTCATACCTATGGGCAATTTAGACTCTCCAATTAGCCTAACGTGCATGTCTTTGGACTGTGGGAAGAAACCGGAGTACCCGGAGGAAACCCACGCGGACACGGGGAGAACATGCAAACTCCGCACAGAAAGGCCCCCGGCCTGGATTCGAACCCGAGACCTTCTTGCTGTGAGGCGACAGCGCTATCCACTGCACCACCGTGCCACCAAATTTTTTTATTACATTCCCAGGACAATTAAAAATCATTGTGAAGTAGCAACAATCTATTTTCCCATGGTGTAATATCTTCCTAAGGTAGGTACTTTGATGACTGCCTGACTAATCAGTCACAACCCATGGTGCCAATCACTAAGTGAGTAAACATTTTCATTGGCTACATTCTTTTACTTCTGCCGCCGTAGAGAGATATGAGTTGTTAAAAAGACTTTATTGAGATACGCCACCTGCTTTATTCAGGTAGCTTTAGCTTGGTTTGTGTTGCATTTGTTCTTAAAAAGGTTAAATTCATTCAATTACATTTCTGCCACTGTGTGTACAGTACCATGTACCCATGTCAATTACATTGGAAACTGTCCACATGGTCCCAATCCTCACACGTCCCAAGCAATATTAATTTAGGGGATATGATTGTACTGTGTGGAGCCTTATACTTTTGAGTACTCTACTGGCTTTGTGCTGTTGGAATCGTTCCAACACTGTTAAGCTTCAATAACACAGCACCTGTTTTATAAGCCATATTAACCAGAGTAAACATTCATTATGTTGTGGTTCTGGGACTTCTAGAATTTCAGTGTGTTTGGCTTGCCTCCTACTTGTTTGTACATGTTTGCTGTACAAATAAAGGCGGCAGTGTTAGCATAATGGTTAAGGAACTGGGCTTGTAACGCAAAGGTTGCAGGTTCGATCCCAGGTGGGGCACTGCCGTTGTACCCTTGAGCAAGGTACTTAACCTAGATTGCTTCAGTAAAATATCCAGCTGTAAAAATTGATTGTATGTAAAGAAATGTGAAACTGTGTAAGTCGCTCTGGATAAGAGCATCTGCTAAATGCCTGTAATGTAATGTAATGCTGCATCTTCTATGTGACAGACATTATGACAGATTGTCTGTCATAATGCAATTTGTTTGTGGTGTATGTTTTTTGAATAAGTTTCAATTCAGTCTGAGGTTTCATTTGGAAGAGGACATTTGGACAGTCATAACTTATGTCACTGTTGGGATAATTGAGATACTGCAGTTCAGTATTGATAGTTTCTGTAAAGTGGAATCCCATAGGACTGGATACACTCTCTGCTCTTAGTTGCTCTCAGTTAGCAACTCACTTAACAGGAGCGTTTAAGAACAAATAGGGTTGATTCAATTACATAGAAGTAGTACCCTGATAAATGTCATTTTTCCCTAATTACACAGCAATATATTATAGTAGCACTCAGTTTTTCTGTTTTTAAATAAAGAGTTATTGTAATATATCATATATTTGTCTGTGTATTGTGCTGAGTTGGCACAGTACACAGAGCTACAGGTGACTGTCAAAATAAAGGAAACATCAACATAAAGTGTCTTAATAGGGCGTTGGGCCACCAGGAACCGCCAGATCAGCTTCTCAGTGGCGTACGTGGGGGGTTCAGTCAGGGCCTTCAGTAAGCAATTGTAAACCACATACACACATCTTACACGTCTCTGTTACAGCCAACGCAGCCATATGCAAATAATGCGCACATTATGCCACAAGCAGGCTCTCAACAACACGACAGCTGATCAACAATTACAACAGTAGGCTAGATTAGGGTGGGTTAAATGCAGAGTAAATTTCCCCACATGGATCAATAAATCTACTAATACACTTGTGTCACTGTGCACATTCACTTCACTCAAATGACGCAAATAGTAAAGCACTCACCCGTCACTTGTAAATAAAGTCCATGTGTCTGTCTTTTTTGAGAAAGCGTTCAATAACATCCTCATGTAGTTGTCCTTTTTGCTTCAGTTGATTGAGCAGTTCTTTCTCAATGGAGAGAGACGCCAAAGAAGACAGTCCGAAATTTGATTAGACATTGCTCGGTTTGGTCATACGCTACGCTTGAAAGTCAGACTCGTGTTTAATGTTTAAGTCATAGATCTAACATTTTATCTTGTTTCTGGTGAAATTTCATTGAAATCTGTCGATGCGAAATGCGATAATTTTGACCCGGAATGTGAGATATCTTTGCCCAAATGCTCACTGCCTGCCGTGGTTTTTGCTGTGTCGCGGCGGGTGTCGCGGCGGGTGCGCATTAATATGAATTAATATTGTCAATTAATATATATATCATATCTTTTTTAGAATGCTTCAATCTGTAATTACTGAAAATGTCATGCAATTATCTTTATTTTTAAGAAAGTTATAGCCATTTATGTTATTGGATCACAGCTTTTGTTTCAATCCCATTGAAAAGCAATGGGGGTCAATATGCAAATTTTAGAGTGTTAAAATGACCATAACTTCCTTAAAACTTAACATATGAGAGTGAATAAGGTATAACATTTCATGAATTTTGATGCTCTATCTGGTGGGATAAGTTTCAGGCTCGATTTATAACATTTCAAAATTTTGTAACATACCTACATTTTCTTTTCGCTCAAGCTACGTAGGAAATTCATGACGAAAGTTGGGGGTAGCCCAGGACACGTTGCTAGACCCAGAGGGCGTACTGTCATTGAACATCAATATTTCATTGTCTGATGATTCTGTCACTAATGCTTATTATAAATCAGATGTGTGGTTTTTCAACAAAAGCCGAGCAGTATCTGTAGTGCTGGCCCCCACAGCTGAAATCACTGTGAGGTGTTTAAGTGACTTTTTTTGATGTAGGAAATTCCAGTTCAGCCTCAACAAAACTAACCATAAATAATTTTGGGGATATTACACTATTGAAACTGATAACTAAATACTCAAGAAAGACATTTTACACACACTTAATTGTATTGGTTACAGGGCCAGCAGAGAAGGCATAGATTCTGTTGTGTTTGACTCTATTGGAGGGATGAAATGTCATTCTTCCACACAAAAAATCCATCAATTGTTTTGTTGATGGTGGAGCACCACTCAATCATAGTTTGTGCAAGAGATCAGTGCAGCAATACAGAGATAGACATCATTGCAGGCAGCTGCATAACATACCTGTTACACTGGGAAGGAAAAGGTTAGTAATTATTATTATTATATATTTTTTTAATGAGGAGTAAGCAGGGATACATAGTGTTGAGCAAGTAGGCAGTGGTGATGACAATGAGCAAGATGTACAGAACTCAGTTGAGATCTGATGACTGAGACATCCATGGTTTACATCCAATTTACATCCTTTTCATGCTCATCAAACCATCCAGTGATCACTCTTGCCTTGTGGATCGGGCATTGTCATCCTTTAGGAGACCACTCCCATCAGAATAAAAATACTTCACCATAGGATGAAGGTGATCACTCAGAATGGCTTTGTATTTATTGTAATTTATCTTGCCCTTTACGGGGTTGAGTGGACCTAAACCATGCCAGGAGAATGCACCCCACACCACAACTAAACCACCAGAACCCTTCATTTACTTAAGTGTTTCCTTTATCTTGGCAGTTACTTGTAGTTCAGCTGTTTATCTTATATATTACTAGATTGTGAAACGCCAGACTGTTGTGACCTCAAAATCTGTTGAAAGGATGCACTTTCAGACAATTGTACATGCCACACAGGCAGATGATACACTGATGGAAGTTGTAGGAAACTGCTTCCAACCCCCAGGCCACCATGCCACTTGATCTTGCCATATTACTCCATACAAACAGCTGAAAAAATAGCACTCTTCACTACATAAAATCCAGTGAAAGTCCCCCTTTGCTTAACCAATGAAATCCAGTTTACTGACATCTATAAAATCTCAATTTATGCAGCAAAGACTGAAATATACCCTGAAGCATGTGATTTGGCACTATCAAGGCCTCCCTTGCACTATGTGACTTAATTAGACTCGTAAATGTTAACAGGCTCACCACCTTGAAACCTAATCATGTCACATATTAGGGGTTAGAACAGACTGACCCTCATTAGCACTTGCATGGGATTCATGTTATTTTTTCAGAGCAGGTTCTTAATGCCCACCACCAAGTTAAATGTGTTTTACTCTGTGGAACGTGAACTGGCAATTACTCACTCAAGCCTAGAGCCTTCTTTCTGACTGCCTTTGTACTTAACCCGTAGCAACCAACTTGATACACATAGTGCCACCTAGTACCAAATAACTTGGTGCACATTGAACCAATTTCTATGGTTTGTTTACTGAGCTAAATTAGACTCAAATGTATAAAAGTATTTAGTATTAGTCTTTGATAAATTATTTCATAATGTCTTGCAAAGCAGTGATCAATGTATGTTGTTGTACTTGTTTGAGATAATATAAATACTGCTTTAAAACCTTATACACACATAGGGTCTGTGATTGAGGTTTTTGCCTATTAGGAGAATAATTGAATTGGATTTGATCACAGTTTCAAATATATAAAACAGTATTTGGGTGATTATCTTTGCCTCATTAGGAAAATTACATTTTTGGCACAAACCGCTAAAGGCCTGAGTGGCCACTATGAATTTATGGGTGAAAGTATTAGGACGTGGGGGCTGCAGGGTCTTTTATTTAAGGTGTTGACTTAAAATTAAATGATAAAACCAAGCTTCTTGGTCGACTTGTTAAGATCATAATGCTTGCAAACATTTTAGGGGTGGAAACTGCACTCCACCCTATAGCTTTAAAGTCATGCATATTTAGTGTTGTTTTTGTGATAACAAATTATGTTATCAGAAATAGGTGGCTGTTGGCCTCCCGCATGGCCCAGTGGTTACAACGTTCAACGCTGGCCACGGAGACCGGGGTTCAATTCCCTGTCTCGCCAGAGTCGGCTCTGGCCTGGAGTGCCACCAGGGGCGGCGATTGGCTGTCCGCCCCAGGGAGGGGGAGGGGGAGCCGGATGATGTTCACTGCGCATAAGAGTGGCCCTGTAGTACCGGGTTATGGTCGACACTTCACTGCCGTCTTGAAAGAGGCGTCAGGTCGCCTTTGTCACCAGCGGTCGCAGGACTACGGCAGCGAAATCACATTACTGGGGGGGGATTGACATAGAAATAGCGGGTCTAATTGGCTAGAAAAATGGGATAAACAAAATGTATTTATCAGAGAAAAAAAAAAAAAAAAAAAAAAAAAAAAGAGAAATAGGTGGTTGCATGTAAGGTGGGAGTGGGGAAATAGAGCTGACCTTGTTTTAATCACTTCAAAGTGCAGAAATCGCAGTACTAACAGAGACCTTTCAACCCACAGTGTGAAACAGTTGCTGTCTGGCAGTAGGTTGTCTTTGTTACCCTCAAATTCTCAGGTCTACTAAATTAAGAAACATTTAAAACCCTTTTTTTTATACCATTTTACACCAATGCAAAATACCAAGTAACATCTAATTGACAGCCTTTTACTAGAAGTAAAAGTACATAGGAATAGTTTTTTGGGGCTGTGTGACAGTTTGAGGGCTAAAGACAGAAGTTGAGAGCCAGGCAAGCTAATCCAATTAATCGGCTGGTGCTAGATGTCTCTTTGTTACCACTAAATAAATAAGGCACTTAGATGCTCAGCTGTTACTGCTCAACCATATGTAGCACAGATGCCACAAGGATCTGTGCCACAGTAGGCTTGTTTTACCACCAAATATTTTTTACACTTCTGCTCAGATAAATATATATGTGTCACAGCTAGGCATTTACAATGAATCAACGTCCCTTCTGAATATGCTGGCTAAAAGCTAGGCTTCAATTGGGGTGGAGTACTTGTGTGACCTGTCTGGTAATTAATCTGTTAGTCAAGCTTTGCCTGAAGAATCCCCAAGGCCCAAGTGGGTAGAACTAAAGCTTTTCAACAACCGCTACATTCTCAAGATTCTATTATCCAATTAATATTTTTAATGACCATATCAACACTGTTTGTATCCTTTATGGCTGAGAACTACCAAGAGCTTCATTACCAGGACAAACCAGGAGAGCAAATCCGAAGCACGTTGCAGTAGTCCAATGACATTTCCACACTACAGGCTACGCAGTACTACAGAAAAGCTAGCACTGGCTGACTGCAGGCTTATGGTCATAACCAGCTAATATTGCCTTTTACTGACTGAGCCACTCGGGAGCCTCAGTCTTTAAACATTTTAATTTAATACTGTAGTGAGGTCATACAACAGTCAGCTATGCAAATTAGCTGAAGTTAAAAAAAACACTTCAAGTGCATGATGTGCATTGTTGTAAGTCTAACACAAACAGCACCGCTATGGCAGTTATCAATATTAATTTGTCAGTATATGTTTATGTACTTCATGCCAAACAGCTGTAGATGTATAGACATCATAGACAACACCAGACAGTAAGACAGTAGTAGGATACAATGCTTAACAAACAAAAAAAAACGAATCACTCATTCCTTGCTTTAGGTCTAAGCTTTAGGTCCACCTTTAGGTCCAAATTCCTGCCTCTGCCGTTTTCAATCGAGAGTATGGCCAACCCATAGAATATATAGTATTATATATACCCATTACTAACCTTGCAGATAACGTTATCCTTCTCTGGTGGTGGTCCTAACTAGAGGCATTATGCAGCCAATTATTTAGAGGGGGCACCAAAAATAAAGTGGTATCGATAGCTGGTTAGCTAACTAAGCTAACGTTAGCTAGTTAGTTAAAGTTAGTGATGGTTTAGAGTTTTCTAATTTATTATAATGAATTCATGAATGTACTGTCATCTGGTTGGAACAACCATAACATGAAGGACAGTAAGGTAGCTAAATGTAATTTGAACATACTCTAATTGGCAGCTTGATACTTGGGTATTGTAATTAGGTCTAGCTATTATCTGTCACTTATTTGGGACAAAAGGGAAATAGCTAGGCAGTTAGCTACATAGAATGTATTAACAATGTTAACTACCCAGAAACACAACCTTATGTATTTAGTGCTGTTCCCATGGCAATTTCAGTATCAATAACTGTACAGACATGAATACTTCAAATAAATAATGGTACAAAACATGAAATCATCCCACACATTGACTGAAGGCACTCAAGTTCAAGAAGTGAGCAGATTGCAAAATAGACTTGGGAGAGGGGAGGGGAAGGGCGATTCACAAGTAACAGATACCATGGCCAGATGGAGAGGATGAGTGCTAACCATAGAATTTTACGCAGACTTCATATATTCATATTTCCCATGAACCTTTGCGAGGTGGTCATAAATACAATAATACATATAATCTGTTGTAACAGATAGATAAAATAAAGTTGGTGGTTTTAAATTTTTGGAAATTTGTCTTCTGCTCTGGTCTTCACCACACAGACAACATACAAACAACACAACCGTGAAAGAGATAGGGTGTGCACATTAGAGAGATATAAAGCTCTCCCCACCTAATGAATGATAAATAAATACATATTTATGGTAAATCTGCACAGTTTTTCACTGGACATGGTGAGGCTTTGTAGATGCTGATCATTCCAATAACTTTTTTGGTGGCCTGTTCACAACCCCCATCCCCACCACCCCCCCTTCACAGGCCTGGACCGCGCAGCAAGCCCCACCCATAGCTCCGCCACTGGTATAGATATTTACTTTGACAAGCTTTTTGGAAGCAGTTCATGAAAACATCACATTTCAACATTTGTGAAAAAATGAAAAAAAGTTCAAAGGAAATAATTAATGTGCAGTTTACACTGCACTGATCAGAGCATAACCATTTTACATATATATTTAGATTATGACATCTACAGTACATTATATCTTTCATGTTTGTTTGTTTGTAGCCTTTCAAGTTTATCTCATCATTTCCAAAACCTGAATTATTTATCTGGTTTATTTTGTTGTTCAAACAGTAATGCCACAGTATTTAAAGGGGGTTTCATTTGTAAATGTTAAGCCTAATTTTATTCAAGACAGATTTAGTTCAGTAACAAAATATAAACAATAATATGCTCAGTTAGCCAAATTGGTTCCATAAATTTACTTCAAGCTTGAATGTAATTGTAACATGCTTTATTTCCACCTTGTTATATGAAATTTGTAAAACACAAGTTATAATTTAAACAAACTACAACTAATTACTAGTTTGTGCACCCTTCTTATTTAAAATGTACATTTGTAGTTTATGTGACCGGCTTATTTCTTACTCATTCAAGTTAATGCAGGAGAAAAATGTTAGAGGTCAAGCGAATGTATTTTAAAACACTGCATTTTTGCATCATTCCCACCCCGACACATTATCAGTACACACTAATGCCCTTTGTTTCCCATTTACATTAAGACCAAGGAAAACAGGCTGAGAGAGTCAGATGTGTAGAAGGCAAAAATGGGAATTAGATTGTAAAAAATACCCTAAACCTCTTAGTTTCACATTGTCTGATAGAAAAGTACAACAGGGTGATGTCAAAGAAAAAGAATGAAATAAATAATTGCTTCTCAAGGGTTTTTGGTGTATGCTCCCAGAGAGGTAATTCAGAGGACAACTCCTTCACCACATCCTTTTGCACTGTGACATTTTCCCCACTGTTTAATAACACCTTTGCTTTGGGAAGACAAACTGCACCTGTACGCCTCCACTGACTCCGATCACGGCATTTGATAACTTCTCCCTTTGATCAAAGTGGCCAGGAATTCATCATTGAGCAGATATTAGATCTCAAAGACCGATAAAAAGCCTTCAGTTTGTGTTCCAAAGCTAGACGAGAACAATGAGCGGCCACTGTTATTCAACCCGCTCTGCACATTTAGAGGCCAGTGGTGTAAACACCCAGAGTGAATTGCCATAAATCTATGTACTGTTTCTGCCTTCTCCATGTAGGACCACCTGGCAATGCTGGCAGTGGCTGCGAATGGGACTAATTGAGGGAGTTGGAGAAAAAACATGTTAAGACCCAGTTTGGTCCAGAAAAAGAACAGGCTAATTATAGTGGGAACTTGAGTGGATATTTTGCTGCTGCGAGCCTCTGAATAATGACTATTGGGGCTTCATTCCATTTCACTGGATCTTAAACTGATTTGAGCGGTGAGATGACAGGGTGGGGAATAACTTTAAATTTACACCAAGGGCAGAATGAGAATGAAATGCAGCGTTCATTTTGAAGGAATGTTATTACAGCGCATTTGAAACTGTCCTCTAAATTACAGGAACACACACATTTTGCCAGGCCAGAAAACACAGTGTAATTACCAAAATTCCAGTGCCTTGGCCCTTGTTTAAGGACTTGAGATTGAAGAGATTGTAATCAGTTATGATATTTCCCTCAGTGGCAGCTGTTCAGTGTCTTCTGTAGAAGAGCTGAGAGTTAAACTATTATTTATTTATTCATATTGTTTGTGATTGATATGTACCATAACATTTTCCAGTAACATTCTGTTTAAAGTTGTTATATTAAACAACTGTATGTCTGTAATGTCCTATAAATGTTATGCTAGTGAAATTATTGTTTGCAGCACATTGTATACATTGCACAATGTATACGATAATGTGTTCATTACTGCTATAGGGTCACACACAATAAATACTGCTTGCCAATTTGTTCACAAGAGGCACATTTAGAAGGTCTTGCAATAACCAATACTAATGCTAGAGCACAAGCTTTATTATTGCTATGCACACCCAATAGTACTACTCTATTTTATATGTATAGGAAATAAGTATATTATTTATAGATTTATCAGAGGCCATATTCCTAAAACTTGAAAAAATGTAAATTGCAAAGGCTGCACCAAGAATTATTGGCGCACCACCTGAAAGTTTTTGAGAAAAATATGATTAATTAAAGCCTAACAATTATGTTTTAAGTGAGATTCAAGGTTTTGATCAAAAGCCATAAAAGACATTCAAATGAGCATCAAAACCTTTAATTTCACATCTGTCCATTAACATGGTTTTCTTGCACACAGATTTGGAATACAAGGCTATTCTTAAAGTTATAGCTATTTTAAGTAAGCTACACATCCATTCTTACCAGACCACAAAACTTAATCAACTGAGCTTTTTGTCTTGCTGCAATTTATGTGGTAGGCCTATCTATGTTACATCATTTCCTTTTAGAATTCATGAGTACCACTTTGTCACATGCCACGTGACAATCCCTGGACTGGAGCAGAGCAGCTGATGGTAATAACTGGCAGAGGAGTGGGGTTCTGCCGGTCTACGGAACGGATCTTTAATTTTTTTCCGCCTCTCTCCCAGACCCTGGAGAGAGAAACAGCGGGAGAGCAGGTTAAAATAAAACAAACACAAATACTAAATCTTCACCCTACTTGCCGCGGAGCTTTCGGACAAAAACAATGAACTAAAATAACAAACTAAAATAATCAAACCATAAATGAAAGCCCCGCCTCCTCCGAGGGGGGATCAGACAACAAACACAGACAATCAGCGGCTTTCCACATCACCTTCATACATCCACATTTAACACACATCAACACTTACGGGACAGGGTAGAACTCTACGCAACCCTGCCACTCCCATGTTTCTGAGACCGACGCCCTCCACACTCCTCCACCGCCAGAATGTGGCCAGAGCCCATTTGGTCATGAACACCCTCTCCTGTGTGCCTCTGGGTTACGAAGCACTCTACCCTTTGGCTGCACCCAGCCCTCAGGGCTAGAGCCTTCTCCCCCCTGCACCAGGCTATAGGGCGGTGTGCTCACTGGACTCCGGCCACTGCAGCTTCTTCCCCTCCAGACTCACCACCCCGATCTTGTGACTTTTCAGTCACTCGACCGATGTGGGGGGAATCCCCATGGCAGCAAAGAGGGGTGCGGCACCAAATTTGTCACACGCCACGTGACAATCCCTGGACTGGAACAGAGAAGTCTGGAGACGGAGTGGATTTTCCCGGTCCACGGACCAAATTTTTATTTTAAACAGGGAAGTTCTCTGATCCCCGACACGGGCAGAGAACGAGACCGGGAGCTTTAACTAAAACAAAAACCAAACTATTAGAAACTAACCGGAAACTTTACAGTTCCCGTTTACACACTCTCTCTCTCTCTCTCTCTCTCTCTCTCTCTCTCTCTCTCTCTCTCTCTCTCTCTCTCTCTCTCTCTCTCTCTCTCTCTCTCTCTCTCTCTCTCTCTCTCTCTCTCTCTCTCTCTCTCTCTCATGCCTTCTCCTCCCTGGTTCCAGTCACCTACTACCTTGGACTCTGCCAGTAGGCGTGGCCACTAATCGCACTGATTAGCTGCAGAGACCGACGCCTTCCACACACTTCTTTTGCAAACATGATCCTGTTATTTATCAAAGTACCAGCTCAATATTATACAGATCAATGGAGTGGTCACCTCTGTGTCAAATAATCTTGATTATGTAGACATATTGTGAATATGGAAAATTTGTTTATTTACTTTGGAATGCTATATTATAATTCAAGCAGATATATAGCCAATATACACTCAGTGGCCACTTTATTAGGTACACTTGTACACCTGTTCATTAATACAATTATCTAATCTACCAATCATGTGGCAGCAACTCAGTGCATAAAAGCATGCAGACGTGGTTAAGAGGTTCAGTTGAAAAATGATGAATGGGGAAGAAATGTGATTTAAGTGACTTTGACCGTGTAATGATTGTTGGTGCCAGATGGGGTGATGTGAGTAGTGAGTGAAAATGGTGTGAGCTGCAGTTCTCTGGGCAAAAATGCCTTGTTAATGAGAGAGGTCAGAGAAGAATGGCCAGACTGGTAAGAACAGGAAAGTGAGGCTACAGTGGGCACAGGCTCACTAAAACTGGACAGGTGAAGATTGGAAAAAACGTTGCCTGGTCTGACGAATCTCAATTTCTGCTGCAACATGCAGATGGTAAACAACATGAATCCATGCATCCATCCTGCCTTGTGTTAACAGCTGGTGGTGGTGTAATGGCATGGGAAATGTTTTCTTGGCACACATTAGGCCCCTTAATACCAATTGAGCATAATTTAAATGCCACAGCCTACCTGAGTCTTGTTGCTGACTATGTGCATCCCTTTATGGCCACAGTCTACCCATCTTCTAATGGATACTTCCAGCAGGGTAATGCGCCATGTCACAAAGCACACATCATTTCAAGCTGGTTCTATGAATATGACAATGAGTTCAGTGTACTCCAATGGCCTCCAAAGTCACCAGATCTCAGTCAAATAGAGCACATTTGGGATGTGATGGAATGGGAGATTCGCAACATGAATGTGCAGCCGACAAATCTGCAGCAAATGCGTGATGCTATCATGTCATCAAGTGGACCAGAGTCTCTGAGGAATGTTTCCAGCACCTTGTTGAATCCATGCCATGGAGAATTCAGGCTGTTCTGGGGTCAAAGGGGGGTCCTACCCAGTACTAGAAAGGTGTACCTAATAAAGTAGCCACTAAGTGTATCTAAAATGTATATAATCCAATCATTGGCAGAATTCAATACATACTGTAGCGCCCGAGTAGGCGTGTGCTATGGCGTCATTGTGGAGGGGAAATACCTCTCCGCCCGCTGGCTCCACCCCCAAGCTGAGTTGGGAATCCCGGGACGGATTCCCCAGCTGAAGTGCATAAATGCAAATTACGCGTGATTAAAAGGTGCGCTCTCCCTCAGGTGCATTGTTGGGAGTAGGTATGTGTACGAGATCTGTGTGTGCGAGGATTTAGAGAGAGAGAGAGAGAGAGAGAGAGAGAGAGAGAGAGAGAGAGAGAGAGAGAGAGAGAGAAAAAAAAACTAGTTTTGTTTTGTTTATTATTATTTTGTGGTGAACGGACTGATTCTTTTTTTGGATATTGGACAAAGGATTGGACGACGACGACGAGAAAGGACTTACCCCGGAACAGACAACGACTACAAATTTGGATCACGGACAACACAACAAAGAGAAAGAGAAAAGGTGGTGGACATTGTTGTATTGGTTCGGGACATTGGTTGCCCGCCGTGTTTCCCTGCCACGGGAGCGGCATTTCATTCCACGGAGATACTTCCATGTTTAGTAATAAAACTGGTGTTTATTTTGAACTGTCTCCATTGTCTCGTTGTGTATCGAATAAATTATCGAGTATTGGCGGAGTGGAAACCCCACACCCTTGGTTGCGCTACAATACCTACTGTGGCCCAAGGGGCTACCCAAGGGGCTGCCCAAGGAAATGGCTGCCTGGCCTCCAACACATGGGAGGCAGGAAACACTACATTTCCCAGCAGGCCACAGCCACACCTGAACGGAGTCAAGGCATTGGGACTAATGAACAGCTGGAGGCCATGTGGAGGCTTATTTAAAGGGCTGATTCGGATCACACGTTGGAAAGTGTGTGCTGAATGTAGAGAGTGAGAATGAAAACCGTGAAGTCTATTGACTAGCCGGGATTTAGAAAGAGAGAGTTTGAGTGTTTTTGGATTGTGTACTGTGTTTGGACCTGGATTGTTTGAGGACCCCCATTTGGATATCGACTACGGACTGGATTGCGGAACAGAACTGGATTTGTGGACTGGATCTTGGACAACGACAACGAGCTAAGGATTGTGGACTTTATGTGTTTGTACTCCACCGAAGACCCCACCCTTTGTTTTGTGTTGTCAAGATTGTTTAATAAATTATCATTTTGGTTATATACTGCCTCCTCCGGGTTATTTACTCTGTCTACGCCCTCTGCAAAGGTCCGTGAATGTCGCCCAACCCTTGGGGACACCACATATGGTGGAGAATGTGGGCAGAGGGAATCACATATAGGCAAGAGGAGGTGAGCAGGAGTGCACTGTGAGCCGGAGTTTTTGGTTTTTGCAACGAACTCCATGATGAAAGAGGAAGAGATGCAGAAACTGAAGAGACGGGCGGCCATGGTTGAAGACAGATGGCGAGTCACCCTCCAGGAGGTTCATGAGCTGAAGAATGTCCAGTCTGAACTGTACAGGAAGAAAGCTGAGTTGGGGACCTCGGAGAAGCGCCACCTGATGGCTGTGGGGAAACTGCTGGAGGAGCACAGTGACTCCCTGAGAGTGCTGGGAATCATGGCTGGGGAGCTGGAAAAGGAGAAAGCATCCCTTGGCGATGAAGTGCGGCGGGTAGAGGCCCACAACCTGGCACTCAAAGAGAAGGTGCGAAACCTAACCAGGGTGTTTGAGGGAAAACCCAATCAGTCAATTGACTTCCATATAAATTAACTGATTGACACCAATTAAATAATAATTAAATCAATTATGGCCTTTGGAGCAACCTTCCGGGCGACAGTTCACTCTCACACCCTGTGAGAGTGCCAAACCTGCCCCCGGAAAGTCTCCCTGCTCCAAAGGCCTCCACCACATGTAAAACAAAAGCAACCATGCCACTCTCATGTGGCCGAGACCAATGCCCTCCACAGCACTGTATGGGAAAAGTGCTTGGAGAGGAAGTGAGAAAGAGAGAGAAAGATGGTATTATTGGATTTATCGTTTTGACCCGGACTGACTGATTACCCTGATTGTTAACAAACTGTTTATGAGAACCTGGGCGTGTATGGAAACTTGAACAACGGACAAAAAGATTACGAGTACAGATTCTGGATTTGGATTGTTTGTCTTATTTTTCCCTTTTTTCCTCCTCTCCTGCATTGTGAGTTTTCCCTAATAAACTCCTGTTATTTACAGTTGAGCCTATTGTGTTGTGTTTTGTTATTGAATTTGGTCACATGGAAACCCCACACCCCCGTTCCCGCTACAATATCTAATATGTATATGATTTTTTTTCTCTGTAATATGGCCTCAGTTTAGCTTCTGCTTTCTCCTGATCTACAGTTATTCATCTGCCTGTCAATTGGTAGAGAGCAGCCCTTAATTACTTGCAATTTATGCGGTTTAGAATGATGAATGGAACATCAAAGGGAGTCACCCTCTGGGCTCTAGCTTTGTTGTCAAAGTGCAATGAGGATCAACGCGCACTTAGGCGTGTCCAAATCTATTCTGGTACTTTCAAGACAAGTGACGGTAGTGCACCTGCAGCGCAGTTGTAAAAGAGGTTGGTTTAAGGATAAATTCCCTGTGAGTGTGGTGTGGTGGTTTATTATAGCCAATCACATCATAAGGTTTTCCCTTCAAACCTTTTGCCATAGCAACTGGAAACTTTCTCATGAAGAGCAAGCCATGTCTTGCTAAGAGAAAATTATGAGACTTAACTAAAATGTTGTCCCATGTTCCACAACGACGGACGTTATCCCACATTTTAATAAAATAATAACATTATGGATATTATTTTATGAAATAATAAAATAATTATATTAATAATTATGTATTTTATTAAATAATATCCATTACCTCCACTCAATAATATGTTGATACCCTGTGTCAATAAACATAATTTCAGATTTCTCTCTCTATTTTCGCATTTTAAATAAAGTACAAACTTTGAACGGGTATGTGTCTCACGAATTCATCCTGCTTGTCCTTTCCTATATTTTAACTGTTTGAATGTGGTCACCCTAGCTCCACAGCCAAAAGATCCCTCCTCTCCCATGCTCTCATATCCAACTTCTGTCCAATGATATACCGTACAATTATGTACTGAATACATAATTGAGTGAGTGTTTAAAATTTAACATAAAAAACTGTGTGCATACATACATATATGCAGTACATACATGTTTTTTTAATAAATATATGTATCTTATATAATTTGATAGGTATAGAGACATTCTCTCTCAGTCAAGTGCATTGAGCCACTCCTTACAAGTTCAAAGCTCAAATATGGTATTTAAAATATTTAAAATATGGTAATACTCTAAATCAGGGGTGTCAAACTCATTCCATCGAGGGCTGAGTGTGTGCAGGTTTCTGTTGTAACCAATGCATTACACCAGGTGATTTCAATTAGGTTCCCTCCTTAGTTGAAGAAGTGAGCTAATTAGTGAAATCACCTGGTGTAGTGCATTGGTTGCAACAAAAACCTGCATACACTCGGCCCTCGATGGAATGAGTTTGACACCTGTGCTCTAAATAATGAAGTGAGATAAATCTGAAATAACATTTCATTATGATGGTTATGATATTGTTAAGCAGGTTTATGCTAATGTTTTATTAAAATTCAGGACTGTGTGTCTGGTCACCCTCGTATCTGTCCTATCTTTTCATATGAGCACATTCATAACATCATCAAACTAGCATATAACGTCTGCATTTGAGTTAAGAGGTGGTCTGGGTCAATGAAAATGAAAATGAATTATCACACAACTTGCACAGCAACATATGTTTTTATTGACATACCTCCCATTGCGGTGCCCAGCCCATGTTGACACAAACACATTACCAACCATGAAACTAACAAACTGGCAGAGGCAAGAAATATTATGTTTGCGATGGATGAAACTAGCAATTACACTACCATCCAGGTGTGTTTTTGTTACCGTCCTCAGCAAACTAGAGACCTCTGTGTTGTCCAGCTGCGCATAAGCCACAGTCCTTACGGTAGAGGTTTTTATTATTTTGTTTTATGGTAGTGAGCTTTAATTGCTTCCAACCAATAACTATGTGAACTATTTATTTTCCTCTGCTAGAAAATCTGTTAAAGCACTTAAATAACAGGAAGGGAGTAAACTTGAAATAAATGTGTTTGTGGCCGACTTTTATGTCCAACTTTAGAGTCCTGGTAGGGCATCACTCATGCAGTACTCGGGGGACAGTGCATTATTATTTTCTTGAGCCAGTTTATGTTTTCTACCTTGTGCGTTATAATAATGTAGTGATTTCCCTGTAAGGTGGTAACAACCCCCAAAGTTTGTATTGTGCTTTTCTTTTCCTTCTTTTGTTTTGAACTATGGAATGGTATTTTTGAGCATTGCCATATTTTTGGTCATTTACAAAGCAGAAAATGTCAGTTTAATTAGATTTTATGTTTCATTTCATTTGTCAGTATATACTGTCCTATATCAAATATGGGAAAAAAATATTTCCATGGTACCGATATTACTGTACAGTTGTATTCTATGGGGTGGGTGAAGGAGACCAAAATCAGCAAAGTATAGTTCCATACTTGTAATTATCAAATAAATTCTAACTTAAGGTCTTCACATCTCCCTACTTATGTATGTAGCTCCCCTTGTAGTTCAGGGCTTGGCACAAATACTTGCAGCACTTTAACTACATTGGAATACTAATGGGATTTTCTAATGCATAATGGACTGTGAAAGGAGTAGGAACTTGCTGTGCGAATTGGTATACAGTAACTGATTTTTTGAAGAGAGTGTTGGGGAATTGTTTGTTTTTGAATTGGATTGGATTGATTGGGATTGGATTACGGACTGGACTTGGACCTGGATTGCATCTAACCTTTGTGTTCGTATTCAGGGCGATTATGAAATTTGGTGTTCATTGATGTTTGGTTTGTGCACAAATAAGAGATGATCGAGCCATGGTGGAATAGCTGATATAGTATAAGCACCTAACACCTGATGGCACTTTAACTACATGATGGAATACCAGGGCCTAATTGGGATTTTCTAGATGGCCCAAGGATGCATAATGAGACACTTGCATATGGAGAGCCTACAGCAGACGGTGAAGAAGCCTCAAATCCAGTCCATGGAGGCACCAAGGGATGGTTCGGCGCAGACTCAAGAGGCGGATGAGGCGGCGGAGAAGAGTGTAACTGATTGGTACACTTTCATCTAACCCTCAGAATTTTAGGAAATGGCTAGGGAAGGGGGATTTTATGAAATTTAAAAGTAACAGTGTTGTGAAGTTCATTGATGTTACAATGTTCCGGGCGGCACAACGTGATCGAGGGCTGGTGAAATAGCTGATATAGTATAATTTTGGGGCAACATCACTGTTTTTCAGGCAGGAGACTGTCCATGATAAGGCAGTGTGAAATCCCTGTCTTTGCTTAGGTCCTCACCATAGCAGCTACAACAGATGGCCAAAGACGGGTATCAGTGAGTTTCACCAGATAGCTTAAACCATACTCTTTAACTGCTAACATTGTTTGGATGCCCTCCTTTCACATTGACATATGTAGATTGTGGAAATTCCCCAAAGACCCCACCCTGCGTTCAGCCTGCTGAGCCTCCTAGGTTTTGTGAATTTAGTACCTTTTTTAATGTGCATAATGCAATATTCAGTACTCCCCCTTCAGAAGGAAGGGGGATAAATCAGTCTACTTTGATGTGTAAAGCACAAGAACAAATTTGCAGACATCTTGATGAAATGCTGCTTAGAAAATCTCATGCTGCTGCCCGTGATGTGCACCTGCACAAGCAAGGACATAAGGAGTTTAGCCTTTCCTTCTTTATTCAATCTGTTGTATATTTATGAGGGACTTCCCTTGTATTTCAGTAACTTGCACAAAAGTAAGTAATGTTTTTCAAAGTAATGCATCTTTTGCCGCAAAGAAAGGCTTTCATTGTTTCACCTTTAACATAAGAAGCCAGGCACAGGTCTGTCCAATAGAAACAACCAAGCAAATACCTGTTATCTTATATGAACTATAAACTGCTTTTATTTCCAGAAGTGTATCATCAGGTAATTATCAGTTGGCACACACACCATGATCGCTTCCATTGTGTCACATTTTAAGCATGTTATTTTCTAAGGTAACAATCCGTTATATTATTTAGTTGTATTCTGACACAAGCCAGAAGTTCAGTTCATGGAGAGTACTTCTAAGTCAACTCACAGAAGTTGGAATAACATCAGGCTGTGCTAGCAGCAAATGAAATATGGCATGACATATATTTTTGACTTCATGTGAATGCCACTAGTCTTCCCACTGCACAGGTAGAATGGATAAAGAATGAACATGCCACTTACTGTATTTGACAGTCCCCAGTGACTGTTTGTAAATACTTTCCCAACAGTTGTCTCAGATACTTTAGTTATTGTGGAATGCACTGTGCTTAAAGACTGGATGTGTACTTTGAAGAATTATGATGATCAGCTGCACAGCTGAAATAGGTGGTGTTTGTCATTGGCATTGGCATTAGAGTCAAGGTGTATTTATTTATGATAAAAGTAGAGCTAGAGTAGATTTCAGAGTAGAATGTAGACATAGCCTAAATACAGAAAAACAGCCATTTTCTGTAATAATCTATGCATAGACTTAAAAGGTATTGCAACTGAACACCTGCCTCAACTAAAAGACAAAAAGAGAGGAAAGGTTTATTTGCATCATCACCCTTGCCCCATCAATACATTGCTGTTAATCTGAAATAATCTTCTGCTATTTTTTTTCTAATTGTGCACTGCTTTCAGTCTGCAACAAACTCACCATCACTCACATTATTAATAAAGGATATATAATTTGAGTGAACAGTGGCAAGGGAAATTTACAAGACCATAAGCCACGTTTTACATGCATTGGTCAGACTCTTGTAGATTCACAAATATAGAAGTTCCTCTGTCCCTTTAGAATTGCACCACTCTGCAGATGTCTTATGCTAAACTTAAATTTTCTTTCCCACATGTAATTTGAAAGCCAAAAGAATTTAAAAAATGATTGAAGGAGAAAAGCTGCAGGAAAGGATATGCCTGTGTTTGGTCGCTTTGGTGTATAAAATCTGTAGCGTGGACTGCTTTGACTGATTTGTGTTTTTACCACACGTGCCAAATTCAACTACTCTATTTTCAACTCGTAATTCCTCACAGAATTCAGGCATGTGTCTAATTTAGGACATTTTTCTGAATTGTACAATTACCCCCATGCAAAGGGGCTCAATGATTATTTAACAATGTTTCCTGCCAGAAAAGCAGTTTATTCTTAAAACATAAACCTTTACAAAGTAAAAATAAATCTTTACAAAGTAATTGTTCAAGTTATTGTTCAGGTTTTTGTTCAGCTTGTGGAAGCCAGGAAAATTATACTGCCAAAGAGGGAAAAATATTGTGAGAAAAGCATAAATGGATAATTTCCGGGAGCAGAGGCATACATCATTCAGAAAACAGATTACTGACAACACCTATTCAAGCCATTCCATTTTTTCCTTTGAGATTAACCTTTATAGCTGACTTCGGCTTAGCTGTAATGCAAGGGCTACAAATATATTAACATTTATTGACACAGATCTGCAGTTATTTCCTGTTCTGTGCAAAGCATAATTTATGGAATGTGGTAAGTGACTGGGAGCAAACGATGTTGACCATGCAATCCAGAGGTCCCGAGCAACTGGTCCAGTAAAAGTCACCAGTAGGAAAGTGGCAGAGCAGCAGCCCCCGAGCTGGGCAGCTGTAAGTTGACATCCAGCCCATGATGCTTCTCGGCAGGCCAACATCCACCCCACTCCCATCAGCAGCTGAAAGGCTGACCAGCCTGAACAGGGTAAACCCGGACCCTGCAGGTTTGAGCGGCAGCAGTAAACACAGGGTACACGGGCTCGCTGCTCCCCAGAGTGCAGGCTGTAAAAACAGCAGATGGTCTGGTGCTGCTAGAGTCCCAGAGGACTTCCGTGCATGTGTCTCTGTCTCAGCCATTCTAGTGGGCAGGAAGGTTGATAACCTGTTTTATCAGATTAGGCTGATTGGAGCAATATATATATACAAATAGAGATTGGAGAAATATATATATACAAATATATGGTGAATATTTGCCCTGCACCTTCTTCCATATTGCTGATCATTTATAATATATATATATATAAATATATATATATAATATTTTTTTAATTTCATAAAGCATTATAATGTTAATTTGTTAGAGTGGAAGGCTTTAAATGAACTCTTTGCATGAACACCATATGGTTCAATGGTGAACTGTTCTTTTTCCATAGACGGCAGGCTGTAGGACAGGGGTCCTATGGGTACTCTTGAGTTTTTTAGCGCTCTGGAGTGGACAGAATTTTCTAAATTGGTTATGTCCTCCAAACCATCTACTTGCCAATTAGACCCAATCCCAACAAAACTTGTTCAATAACTTCTTCCTGTTATGGGGCAATCCATGCTAGACATTATTAATCTGTCTCTATCATCAGGCTATATGCCAAATTCTCAAAAAGTGGAAGTAATTAAGCCACTTTTAAAGAAACCAAACCTCGACCCAGAAAATCTCAGTAACTACAGGCCAATTTCTAATCTTTCTTTTCGCTCAAAAATTCTAGAGAAACCTGTAGCTCAGAGACTGACTTCATTCCTGACATCAAATGACATCTATGAAACTTTTCAGTCAGGATTTAGGCAACACCATAGCACTGAGACTGCTCTTATTAAAGTTGTTAATGACTTACTGATATCAGCCGACCGTGGATGCGTCACTATTCTTGTGCTTTTGGACTTAAGTGCTGCGTTTGACACAATAGACCACCAAACTCTTCTGAGCAGACTTGAAAACCTAGTTGGACTGCGTGGGCAGGCACTCTCCTGGTTTAAGTCCTACCTGTCAGATAGGTATCAATTTGTGCAGTTAAATGATGAGCCCTCTGCTCTCATCAAGGTGGAATATGGTGTCCCTCAAGGTTCTGTTTTGGGGCCATTATTGTTCTCCCTTTACATGTTGCCACTTGGTGATGTCATTCGTAAACATGGCGTACATTTTCACTGCTACGCAGATGACACACAATTATACCTATCAATGAAACCTGGCGAAGGACAATTCGAACAGTTGTAGGCCTGTTTTAAAGACATAAAAGACTGGATGTCAGATAATTTTCTATTGTTGAATACTGATAAAACAGAGATGTTGGTCTTGGGGCCCAAAAACCTCAGAAGAGGGTTATTTGATTTATCACTTAATCTGGATGGTTGCTCTGTTGCTGCAAGTTTGGTGGTAAAAGACCTTGGTGTTACTATAGATCCTGGTCTCTCATTTGATAGTTGCATCAAAAACATTTCCAGAATAGCCTTTTTTCACCTGAGGAATATTGGCAAAATTAGGGGCTTCCTGTCATTAATAGATGCAGAAAAATTGGTACATACCTTTGTTACATCTAGATTAGATTATTGCAATGCATTACTGTCTGGCTGTTCCAATACCTCACTCAGGAGCCTACAACTTGTACAGAATGCTGCTGCAAGGATCCTGACTAGAACAAAGAAATATGAGCACATTAGTCCTGTGTTAGCGTCACTCCACTGGCTTCCTATAAACTATCATGTAGACTATAAGGTACTCCTCTTAACTTATAAGGTGTTGCATGGACTTGCACCCTCTTACTTGACGGATCTACTTCATCCGTACAATCCCCCCACGTTCGCTTCACTCACAAGATGCAGGCAACTTGGTAGTCCCTAGAATATTAAAAAATACAGCAGGTGGCAGAGCTTTCTCCTATAGAGCTCCTTTACTGTGGAACAATCTACCCGTCTCTGTGAAGGAGTCAGACACGGTCTCAATCTTCAAGTCTAGATTAAAAACACATCTCTTTAGTCTCTCTTATAGTCATTAGGTGCAGATGTGGAGGGGGCGTAGCAATAGAGCCTTCTGGTGCAATGAGCTATCCTTACTGTCACCAATCATAAGTGATGATCCGCCCCTATCAGGACTGCTGATGATGTGGTGGGATGGTCTCTGAGTGCCCTCATGGCTGCGTGCTCCCTGTGCCACTCACCTAATTAGTTATGCTGCCCTAGATTACTTCTGCTGGTGCAAAAGTGTTATCACTACTCTTTCCCCTGATCCGGTGTGATATTTATCATAGTCATAATTGCACCTTTCCTCTTTTCTCCTCGGCTTCGTGGCACCTGCCCGGAGCTCACCTGCCCCAGAGTCAACCCCCCACCCCTGCCATGTGTTAGCCGGATGCCGCTGGCCCAGACCCTAGCTGCTGGTTCCATCCCCCGCCCTACCCTGGTATCTGGAGGGATGAGGTCCACCCCACCCCTACACTTAGAATGCCCTTCCGGTGGTCTGTTAAGCCTCATGAGCCTCAAGGACTATTTGTTTTGTTTTTCTCTGTAACCCACAATTTTCCAGGAGTTTATCTCGACCGCCTTTTAAGGGGTCAGGGAATAATTTTCCAGTCTCCCACACTGGTCCCAATGGTTTTCTGTTTTTTTTATTCCCTCTGGAAAATGCCAATTGTGAAGCGCTGTGTGACAACCTGTTTGTAAATGGCGCTATACAAAAATAAAGATTGATTGATTGAGTTTGAGGATTTGTTGAAGTTATGTTTTTTTTATGGGACAGTAACTTATTTCCCAATATGAGCCAGGGCACAGTCCAGGGCTGCTTAGTGGAAGTTTCAATTCTTTGTGTCATCTTGCCATTTTATTTATTTTTTACTTAATTTGTTCATTAGGGCTGACTATACACTGTAAAGCAACATATCAGTGTATGTGTAACACTGCTCTGAATAAATCTAGTTTATAATGAACAAAGTCTAAAAAAAAGCAGTCATCATTTCTGCCTTGCTAACAATCAAGAGAGAAAAAGGCTTCAAATAGGATGAAAAAGGAAGGTTTTAATAGAATTTTTAAAACACCATTTGGCTAGCGTTTTCTGATTCTGAGCTCCCTGTAATTTGAAGTGTGTGGGTTCTAGCCACTTATTTTGTGGTTTCTGGCTACTTCTGTGAAAAGCAGAGTCCAGCGCAATCTCGCTGCTGAGTTGACTGGCTGACTGATTGACGAACTCGCTTCCCTTTTGGTGCTTGGCCACAGTTGTTTCTGCCTTCATGGCTAACCTGAGGGTGTAACTCTGTCTGCTATTGGGTGTTTGGAGGAGGGATTGCAGAACACCTGCCCAGGATTTATTTATTCTCCTACACAAACACCCGAGCGACATGTTTTTATGAATGCAGATGCTGAGCACATGGGTAAACAAATACCTGAAAACATTTGTTTCTTCCACTGTCTTTCAAACAACTTAAAATGAATTGCATAGATGTGTTTTTATTATATTAGAATGGAACAGATTGCATCCTTGATCACATTAACTTTGTTGTGCTAATGAATGCAATCAGATGTTTTCATAAGTTTCTGTTGAAATCATATCACAGTCTTTGTACTGTACTGTTTGGTTCACAGGCATACAGTATGCAAGGCTGTATTTTCGATAAATTTGCTGTTGCCGTGCACATTTGTCTATATTTAAGATGTAGTCCAACACACAATGCTAAGAAATACTTTTCACAGAATACAAATATAAAGTTAACCACTGAGTACTGCAAGCAATCTTTTGGTATGGTTAAGTTGTACATTTTTGTTTCTTAAGCCAAGACATCTGTGTAGTGACACACCCTATAATTATAAGCAAAGGGAACAGTGTCTTATGATTATTTTCATCCTTATGGCATACATGTGCATATAGGAATTGCAGCTGTCTAAGACAAAACTATTAAAATGACATTGAACATTAAGATTAGGTTAGTCCTGTCCACTATTGGTAGTGTGCGGTATTTAATTCAATTTTCCAGGTAAACATGTAAATGCTGCAGCTTGACCAACTTGCAGATTCTGAAAAGAGGCAGTGTATCTAGAGTATCACAGTCTGCCTCTACATTTCATATTTGCTTTGTAAATATTGCCGGTTGATATAACGTGTTAAGATGTAGTCCAGTCCAAATGAAACAGGATTACGTGGTACGTGCAAGCGCATGCGGCTTACCACACCACTGTATTCCTGCTGCATAGAACTTCGCAGATTTGTTTGTGAATTAAATAAGACACACAGAACAAAACACTGTTAGCTTATTCTGTTTCTGTTAACATGTTTATGCCCTCTTCAATTGCAAAACTTATAAAGTGTACAAGATGAACTTTAGGAAAGAAAACCTTGGTCACGTTGTTCTGTCGTGTAGATTTAGCTTCATGGGTGGGAAGATCTGGGATCTCCATGGTGATTCAGTGACTCCGTAGAGAGAGATTTAAGGCTGTGTGTGCACACGCAATGTTGCAGAACATACAAGGACAAGACGTGATATATAGGGAAAAGTATATAACATATATAACATATAACTCTTCCTTGACTATTCGTTACAGTTGTGCATTTTTATATACCTGCCATTCATATGGAAGATTAGTCATGGTTATCAGAATTGAGTACTTAGAGGACTGAAGTGTTTCTATACATGAAATATTGAATACTGTACTGTGCACATGTGTGTTCCCCTCATTAAATACAGTGTCCTTTTTCCCATATTTTATTGGTTACTCAGTTGACTTTGCATCAGAGATGGTGCACATAACCATCTCTGTAAGTGAAACCAATATCAGATATCTAGAGGAAGTGTAATTCTGGTAGATCCCAAAAAACTAGCACACCTCAGCACATCTGGTTTCCACCGCTGCATCTATTACACAAACTCGCCTGTGTGAAGTCACTTCCAAGTCAAATAAGCAATCTTTTTTTCCCCCTTCAAGGAATACCTTAAGAAGGACAAGGGCAAGTCTGCCAAAAAAAAGGACTCCGACCTCAAACATTCCTGTCGTACAGGCCGTGTTTTCATTCCCCCAACAAATTTACACAGTTGTTAGTGATGGCCCGGGATTCCTCCTCGAGCACGGCCCACCAATAATAAACAGAGGCCAGCTGACACCCAGAGACACCTGCAGGACCGCCCGACAGTGCACGATTGTTCCCAGGCCAGGGGGGCACTGGGAGGCCCCGGCGTTCCTGCGAGAGTGTGACCTCCAGAGAGGGTGCTGCCACACCGCCCTGACGCACGCCTCACCCCTAGATAAGTACGTCAATGGAAAATCCCACCCGAGAAAACACCCCTGTGCGTCGGTCGGTTCCACGATAAAGCCATTCAGTCATTTTCCTAACCCCCCAAATCACCAACCCATCTACCCGCCCTCACTCCTGAAGGGTGGATGTATGAGCGTGTCTGTTCGGCCTCTGCGATGCCACGGACTGTTGGCCTTAAGGAGACCACACCATTGCTCAGACAGCTTGCTTTTCAGGGCGTGAGGTATCCCTGTTACTGTGCCCCCACCTGTAGGACACAGTAGGACCACAAGGGGATATGCTGATAAACCATCTCTCCTTGTTCGTTTTATTTATGAATTCTGCTTTTCTCCCACCAAGGTATCAATTACCATCCATGGTCTGCATTGTAAAGCACATGTACTGTGCATATGTTATAGTGATAGAGGCAAGAATGTTCTAATGTTTTTAACAGTTTGTTATTGTCAACAGTAGTGACTTTCCAAGTTCTAATTCTATACAACAAAAAGGAGGGCTCATGAGGAGTTGGGGATGGCAATTGACTAGCTGAAAGTGGAAAGGTTTTTTTTCAGTTTTATTTCTTTGGTTGAAATGAAGGAGTGAAAAAAACCAGACAGACAGATGAAATTACATACCATATTTACACTGTAAATGTACATATTGAATTCACAAAGAAGGTCCCGAATATCGAGTATCACAAAGTGTTTACCTGAGACAGTGGTGTTGTTCTGTTTCTCATACAAATCAAGAGCGACAAGGTCCCGGCACCTGTAATCCATTACATAAGATCAAGCTCTTTAAAAGCCCCCGTTCAGTGAGATCACCTGATTTCAGTTGTGTTAAGAGGTGGTAGACCCTTGTGGTTTTCAGGGGGGGCATTAGCTTTCATTCCATTCCAAACCTTAATAAGGATTAAACTATGAGTGGGATCAGCTCCTCCATGGTGTAATCGGGGGCTGCAGAGGTTGATACCATGAATAGAAAGACGATCTGCATGCTCTCCTCCTCAGACTATAATTCTTTGTGTCCACCTAATGATTTATTTTCAGTGCTGGCTGAGGCGTACAGAAGCTGCAGATATTGTAGCTGGCTCAGCCCTCGGCCAGCTGTGAACCCGATAGCATCTGTTTAAAAGATATAAAGAAGAGCTCTCTTCCTTTGAGCTCTGGAGTGCTAGTTATCTCACTTTTATGCCTGACAAGTAAGAAAAATCTGCAGATGGTCAAAGTTCTGACAGTAATACACATGCAATATCGCTGGATCCACTCGCTTTGGTCAGTTGTGAGGAATACATTGGTAAACAGACAAGCCAAAGCAAATCTTTACTCTTTCACAGGTTTTGTTTTTCACTCTTTGTTATTGTCATTCAGACAAAACAACTTCAGAAGAGCTGACAGTATATTTTGTTTTTAATTTGTCTATTTTCAAAAGCTAGTCTTTGCGATCTTATCAACATAAAAAGACCATTTAAAGTTATTCTGTCACCTGGGGCTTTTCAACTTCCCCTCTTTCATTTTCTTTGTCTCGATCTGAACAAAACACATTACGTGTCTGCAATTCAAATTATTCTTCATTGGATAAGAAACTTTAAGTAGTTCATATCCCTATTATTTTTAGTAACCATTCATTTACAAACAACTCAAGCATTCTTTGCAAGTCATATCTTTATTTGTTGCAAATATTACCATATATTACACTGAAAATTTTCTTCAAACTGAAAAGGGTATTATTTTGAATGTTTTGAATCTGTATTTTTGTATTGCAGAGGTTACAGCAATTTTCTCAGTTTAATTTTGGCAAAGTAGTATTTTCTGTAACATATACTTGCCTTTTCTATCTACCTTTTCTATCTCTCAAATATTAGTGATTGACATCAATCTTATGTCAAGTTCTGAAGACAGCATGTTCATGATTATTTACACAGTGTTTCCTCCTGTTTTTTGCAGTCTATCCTTTTCATAAGGGACAGAAATGCTCATGGACAGGAAATATCTGCGTATATAGACTACACCCACAGACTCCAAGCTGAAGATTTTTAACTGATTTTCAGTGGAAAGAAAAAGCTTTTTCCAAAATCAACAGATTTAAGGTAGGTCCATTTTTGTTTTAATATGTCCACTCTTATTGCAAGATTTTCTGTTGAGAAACTATTCCTCAAAAAAAGAAAGAAATTAATTAATTAATGTTTATATTTATTTGAAAATCAAAACTTGTCAACTACCTTGATTCCCCAATGGGCTTTGATTACCCTGCGGTACCACACAGCATCTGTCATTGTGGCGTTAACATAAGAAAACTAAATCTCCTCCAAATACAGATGTGAAATAGATACACGCCAGACTATGAAAAAGTATTACATTTTTGCTGCTCCAACCACAACCAAAAAAAACCTAATTAAGTTAACTTCACGAGGCTCATTTCAACGTTCCCTCTCCATATAATGCACTTCCCTTAGTCTTTTAATTGTGAAAGTTCAAAGGACCACATCAAGTAATAGTTAAACTGGGAAATAGGTAATTATTCATCATCACCATTATGAATGTCATTCTAGTCACTAATGAATCATGTACCTTTTAGAATGATCTATCTCTCAATTAAACCAACAGTGTAAATTGCTTTTTCCTCAAAATAATTTTGCTGCAGGAGTGCAATTTAAATAGTGTGCTGTCAGAGATTCACTCAAAATGACTACAGCCATTCAGACATTCCCTATGCCAGAACAGCAGCATATCCTATACATTCCAACGCTGTGCTAGAAATCCCACGAAGACAGGCACAACTGGGTATGAAAATGAGGGAAATTTGGGGGGTTTCCTCTCTACTGGAAAGGTCACAAACATCTGGCTTCTTTATCTCCTTAATATAATGGTATACTGGTATCCGATGAGGAGATTAACCCTCCTTAGTAAATACTTGCAGTGAAATTGCTGGTGATGAGCGATCGTCTTTACGTGTCGTGTTGACATCCATGTCCTATCAATTGTGATGTTGGTTGTGATAAGTGATTTTAAATAATGTATAAAGTGACTCTTTGTTTAATAATAATATATAAGAGATATTGATCTTGCAGTCAAATAGCAGTTTTGATCACTTGCACTCAAATGTCTTGTTTGAGTGTTTTGGATTTTTGATCAGATTCTGAGAACAAGAGCAATGCTCTATGATTGTGGGTGTATGGTTAGCTCCACATGTGCAGAGATTCCCTGTTTACAAGCGCTCAGATGTTACTGTATATGCACATGAAAACAAATTATGACATTTTATTTAGTTTCCAGGAAAATACATAAGAACATAAGAATACATAATGACAAGAACAGGCCGTTCGGCCCATCTAGGCTCGTCATGTCCTAATCTAAAGAGTATCTAGTACTACATCTAGCCTGGACTTGAATAGCCCAAGTGTTTCTGCCTCTACTACTTGACCTGGCAAGCTGTTCCAGTCCAGAAAGACTATCTGAAAAACATAAAGCAAAAACATAAAGCAACTAGATAGCTAACATGCTCGCTATCTAGATTAAATTATAGCTGGCTAGCTAACTAGTTAACTATCTATGTCCTTCGGTAGCAGACTCCCAGTCATTGCTGGCTGATGAAATAAACACTAACTTGTGATGTTTAGGCTATAGAGCCCAGCCTACACTTATGGTAAGTGCATTTACTGGCTGAGCCACTCACAATCCCCTTTAGATTTGTATTAATACCCCACCATATTTCAGGTAGCAAGTTGTTGATTGGATGGGAACTTGGATTAGCTATTCTCACAGGTTGTAATCAGCTGGATATCTATAAAACTTGTAGGATAGTCAGCTGCCCAGAGCTCCAGGATCAGTCACACACCTGGGCTATGCATTTATGTGTTCTTCAGTCCAGCTACACTCCAGTGAAAGTGAGTGGATTCCCAAATGATCTTTCCATAGGAAAGCATGTGAGTCATTGAGTGGGCATGCCTGGAGAGAGCCTCCTCCCATGGAGTGCGTTTATGTGGCAGGCGGCTCCATGGTTCAGCCTCTCTCCCTCTGTTGGGAACAATAACACACAGTCCGTGTGGTTGCCACTAAGAGGGAGCAGATGCTGACTCCCTTCCCACACAGCGCACACAGACGCACAGCTCTTTACCACAGGTCCGGCTTCTCTCCCTGCACCACAGAGAAACTGCGATCATCGCCACCATTTCAAGGCAGTGTCCAAGTGGAAAAGCACTGTCCAGGGCTGTAGTGTAATTACGGTCAATACAAAAATGCAATAGATGCAGAGCGAGCTTTTACCAGTGTGCCAGTGCATGCAGTTATGTCCATGCATATTTGTTAGCTTTTCAGAATGTTTGTTTTATGGATCAAAATGGTTTATTAACATTTCTGATGTTAATATTAAAATGCCAGTTAAATATGCCACTTCAATAATGTTTTCATTACTTAATGAATTGAAGTGAATTGAAGTGAATTGAATTGAATTGAATTGAATTGAATTGAATTGAATTGAATTGAATTGAATTGAATTGAAATGAATGAATGAATTAACTATAAAGATGAGTGAACAGCAAATAGCTAGCATTTTGTCTCATCAGTATTTTTTTGGGGGCCTTATGGACATTCATTACCCCCAGTCACTGATCCGACTACAACATGTGTGCATAAGTGCCAGTGAAGTTAAGGTAGCTTAGTATGGATTGCTTTATCGTATTGCCAAATATATGCATTTCTACATATGTTCCATCAAAGCACATAAAGTAGTTTCAGAGAAGCTGGAAAAACGGAGGCTGCCTTGAAAGAGCATAAAGGAGAGGAGCCTGGCCATGACCCAACTTACCTCTGTTCACTATATTAATAAATATGGTCATCAATCACGAACAGCAAGATACAAATAAGGGCTTCTGTTCAGAATGTCTCTACCATTCAGTCCAAAGCCTCACCTAATTATCCCACAAGGTTGCCCCACGCATTCAACTTCCTGTCATTCCAGATGTGCCTTCAGCATCTCTGATGTCTATTTAATGTTCCATCACCATCTGTGACCATCTGTTTATGTGCTCTGATGCTGTATCCTTTTTAACATCCAGTCATCATCTGCGGTGACATTTTGTTGCAAAACTGAGGCAGAGTTCTGTCTTCAGTGGATTTTTAGCATAATTGCAATCCTGCATCAGTCTTCAGTATAAATGTTACAAACAATCTATGAGTTAATTGAGGAAATAGGCCTAACTGTTGTAGCAGTTAGTTGCTAGCAGTTAGACAACACAGCATTCACATGTTCAGTTTTATTTGATTACATTTTCTGAAATAAACAGAAATGGAAAGAAAAATATCTATATATTGCATAGCTTCAAGAATGCAGAAATAAAATCTGTCAATAAAATGTTGTTGAATAAATACCCGTCGTTATATACAGTACAGGCAACTGATGTCCAGTATCAAATTTACATGGAATTAGTTGCCAGTATTATTGTAGCACATGTATTCAATTCTATAGCACATTCCGGTTCCTAAGGCTGGAGATACATGATGCAAGTTTCACTTAATTTTGGTTGCATGAACTAGTTGCATGTGATGTCATTACATACAAATTTACCGTTGCACGAAGCAACTCACATGCAATTCAAATGAAAATTGAATTGAGCTCATAAAGAGAATCCCACCACTAATAATACAACATTTTACTCATTCTATACTTTAGGAACCTAACAAACATCAGCTAGTTTGGTTACTGTAACGTTGACATGTTATTTTAATTAGGTATTGTATATTTACTTCATATAGCTTATATTGTATATAGCTTAGTTAAACAAAGCTTGATAAAACTCAATTAAGATTTTTTTTTTTTCTTGAGCTTAGACAGGATTTTTTCTTTCCATTTCGCTAACGTTGTCTGACTGTATAACTTAACGTAAACACACAACACAGCTCGCTTTTAAATGAATGGAATTCCAGGCAGCGCTTGCAGTGAAACACATAACCAATATCTGTGCATTGACTGGTTGTTGCGTGAAGTTGGTTGCACGAAGTTGAACATTCTCTCAACTTGTCATAACTAAGTTGAATTTGAGTTGCTAGTAAGTTGCGTGGGGTGTTACAAGATGCAATCCAGGTGCAATTTAGTTGCAAGGAACAAAAATTGTGTTGAAGGTTGCATCGTATAATGCCAGCCTAACCACACCCTATGTCAGTATGGAATTTTATAGCATAGTGCAGTGCAGATGGAAGAACTCACCCCCTTTACACCAACTTTACTTTTAGAATGCCGCAAGAGTTCTGCAGCCCTATGACTGGAAGTTAAGTGTTTGTAATGTTAGAGTCTCCTCTAGAGTGTGTGTGTGAGCCTGTGTGTTTGTGACTGTATGAAACATTTAACCTGAAGGATTTCTTCTTAAGAAAAACAAAGTTTCCTTCCTCTGGCCAAAACCATATTGCTTCCATGCTCAGGTCTTGCAGTGCACCTGTGTTTCTGGCTTCATTTGCTGCTATAAAAATATTTGCATTGCTGTCCTACTTTATTAACTTTTAATATGAAGAGAAATGATTCCAGCTCCTGATATGAATTACCAGGTTCCCCCTGAAGCATTGTTCACACTGAGGGGTTGTGTGACATCCTATCTTAGATACACAGTGGAGTTGCTGGCTATGATAAATATTTGTTGGAAAGTCAGAGAACATTCCGTGCAGATATCCACACATGGTAAACACACATTTTATAAGCAGTATCCTTCTTCTAATTTTTAATAAGTGTTGATAAATTGTGAATGTATAAACTGTGAAAAGGAAGGATTACACAAACTTCAACTTACATTTTATTTTAAGAGAACCTGTAGTCTATGAACCTGCATAATATGACATGTTGGGGTCCTTTAAATAATTGAAATGTGTGTGTGTGTGTGTGTGTGTGTGTGTGTGTGTGTGTGTGTGTGTGTGTGTGTGTGTGTGTTTGTGTGCATTTCTCTCTATCTATGTGATTACATTATCCAGTTAAGCATTTTATTTTGTTGCTGCCATCACAATACACAAAGAAAGGATGCTGTTCATTCAGAGATATCTTAAATCATACTTTGAGAAATCACCCTTTATTATAAACAGATTCCTCGCAATCAGTTTGTGTACTTGGAATCGGGCATTTAAAAGACAAAGGGATTTCATCCATCCATCCATCCATCCATCCATTATCTAAGCCGCTTATTCCTGGTCAGGGTCGCGGGGGGGTGCTGGAGCCTATCCCAGCATGCGTTCCGGGCGAGAGGCAGGAATACACCCTGGACAGGTCGCCAATCCATCGCAGGGCACAGACACCATTCACTCACACACTCATACCTACGGGCAATTTAGACTCTCCAATTAGCCTAACGTGCATGTCTTTGGACTGTGGGAGGAAACCGGAGTACCCGGAGGAAACCCACGCGGACACGGGGAGAACATGCAAACTCCGCACAGAAAGGCCCCCGGCCTGGATTCGAACGCGAGACCTTCTTGCTGTGAGGCGACAGCGCTATCCACTGCACCACCATGCCGCCCCAAGGGATTTCATAATAGTATTATTATAAACTGTGTTTATAGCTGGGATCACTCTACAGAGTGGAATGCTGTTAGCCTCTTTTAACATGGAGGTGTTATTAATCACTTGAGGTCCAGCCATGTGAAAGAGTATACTACACCCAGTTGTGTCACCACCTTATGTAATGTGGTAAGCTGTGTGTAGCAGTGACTTCATGACTTGAAAACAGGTCAGAATGTCATATAAGCATGTAAAAAGGGCTATTGGAACGTGTGCTGTGGATATCTCATTTTCTAATTACTCAATACCAGCACAGGTACTGGTTTGGACAAGGCACGTTTTTTATAGACAACTGCCTATTAAACAGAAAATTCGCTATGCTTTGTGATGGGGGCAGTGTTGTATGCCACCACAGTATTGTTTAAAAATCACATAGAATTCACAAAATATTCCCATCTCACTGTTAAAGACTTTATTATCGAATCCAAAGTCCTGCACACCCCAAAAAAAGGAAAGAAACTAGGAAGACTTTTGACCAAAGTTATGAACTGTATATGGTGTGGTAACCATGATGCAAGCCACTTGTTATTTTTCTGCAAATGCAATAAGGAAGTCGTGGCCCATTTCATGAAGTGCATGGCAGTCATTTCCACCAAATCCAGGTTGCAACACTTTTGCAATCCATCTGTCAGGGCGTGGTGCTAACAAGCTGCAGAGTTTACCTAGAACAGTCTCCAAGCCATGGAAAAATAATGGTCACAAGTATCACCCACCACCTGGAGCTTCCACCCACCCCCTGAAGCTGAACCTGGGGAAGCCGGAGCTGCTCTTCCTCCCAGCGAAGGGCTCCCCGATGATTGATGCTTCAATCACCATGGAAGGCTCCATAGTGTCTCCGTCCCAGTCTGCCAGGAGTCTTGGAGTGACCCTGGACGACCAGCTGTGCTTCTCGGGCCACATCGCAGTGATCACCCAGATCTGCCAATTCTCCCTCCATAACATCCGGAGGATCCAACCGTTCCTCATCAAAGAGGCCACACAACTCCTGGTCCAGGCCCTGGTGATCTGAACTACTGCAATTCCTTGCGGGCAGGCCTACCGCCCTGTGACATCAAGCCACTGCAACTAGTCCAGAATGCTGCCACACATCTGGTGTTCAATCAACTAAAGTTCTCAAAAAATATATATATAATTTACTAACCTTTTCCTTCCCAGTGTTACAGGTATGGTATGTAGCTGCCAACAATGGTATTACTGCACTGATCTCTTGCGCAAACAACGATTGTTCTTACCATGTCATAATGCACATCTTGTAAGTCGCTCTGGATAAGAGTGTCTGCTAAATTACATTACATTACAGGCATTTAGCAGACGCTCTTATCCAAGCGACTTACACAGTTTCACATTTCTTTACATACAATCAATTTATACAGCTGGATATTTATTGAAGCAATCCAGGTTAAGTACCTTGCTCAAGGGTACAACGGCAGTGCCCCACCTGGGATCGAACCTGCAACCTTCGCATTACAAGCCCAGTTCCCTAACCATTATGCTAACACTGCCGCCTAAATGCTTAAAATCTAATGTAAAATGTCACCAATGACTCAGATCTAATTAACCTAAATTATCAAATGATTCTCAGTGAGAAAAGATGAGTGCATGACTGTGGCTGCGGGCCTGACCAAGTAGTTACCTAACTTATCCTGTCAGTACACAGTTTGTAGAAAAGGCATTCAAAGACTGCAATAAAAGCTGATTATAGCAACTTATGAGGGAAAGGAACAATTACATCTCATTCTGACTTACATATCAACAGTTCTGCCCATCTTTTCATGTTCTCTGTAGAAATGTCTCACATCAGACTTATTTTTCTCTACCAAAATTAAGCGGTTCACCATGGCATAAAAGTGGTCAACCAAAAAATGTTAATTGCTATCTGGCATTCAGATATAAATAGGCACAGAAAATACAGTCAAACATAATTCTGAAAGAGAGAAAATATATCCCTGTACACATGACTGAGACAATATAACTTTTCTTCAATAGACAGGAAATGTGCCTGTCTTGGGTATCTTTTTAAGAAATATTGTGTATAGTCTGTAAAGCTGTGGGTTTTTTTTTGCAACATTGTAACAGTAAATGAAAGCCTGTCATTTCCCACAAATGTTGGTAGTGCCCTTGCTACAATGATAAAACTGGGTTTTGAAATGAGAAAGGGTTTGCCTTTCCATAGACAGAAGCGTTGATGTTATTCATCTGTTAGCTAAAATGAACTTTCACTTAAATGCGGTAGGTCCTCACAGGATCATACAGCCATATGTAAATCTGCCTCATTGTCACTACTAGGAAAAAAAGGTCTGTTTTTCTAAAGTTTTGTTCAAAATCAACAATACATGGGGGCTAAGTTATGGGTTCAGTTATATAGCATGTGACGTGTGGCGTTGACCATTCCCATGAACTACAGTCATTGGAAGAGGCAAATGGCTCCCGGGAGTGGTTCAGACCATTCAAGCAGAGGTGGAAGGGCAGTATGAGGTGTGAAGATATGGCCACGCCTCTCTCAGAAGGGGCCTTGGTGATAAACATTGGTTCTTTCAAGATGTGGAGCCATGGTGTGAATCCTCTTGAGTTTCTGAAAGATTTATCCTAAACCCTTTATTTCAAAATGATTTGCAGCAGTTACGTGTGGAAAAAGAAATCCTTCCTGCTAGGAGGGGTGAATTGTAAGGTTACCAGTAGGTTTTTCGATATTCAGCAAGCATTTAAAATGTATTTAGATTGTTTACATTGAATAACACACAGATTTGCTGTTATACAGTGGGGCTTGTATTTCTTTCTTTCACCTAAATACCACATAGGAAAGCTGTCTTAGAAACGTATGTTTACGTTTGAGTTTAAATACTGTGTTTGCAAAAGAAAGCACCCATTTTTATTATTCAAATGTAGATTTTTCACTCTTTGCAACGGCTACTGAAAGCAAAAATATTCTGCCATTAGCCTGACATCAGCCAAATGAGGACAGTATTTCCAAGTTTCGGGTTCAGTCAGAGATTTATTATTTTATGGTCTTAGTTATTAACATTTTACATCTGTTGTTTATTGTGTACTTAAGTCAGTTAAGCAACACAGCAGTATAACATTCAGTGCATTGGCCTTATTCCAGTGTGTTATTATTATCATGCATATTATTCATCATTTGTTGTCATTTTCTCATCTGCTTGCCCCTCCCTGGCTTCATAAAGAACCTTGTCCCTAAGGGCCAACTTCCTTTTTCGACCATATCTACTGCTGGGGAAAAGCCAAGGTCCACTAAAGTAACCTTCAGTGCCTCAAAGTGTGACATTTGGAGTTATATCACTAAGCATCTGTCTCACACCGTAAGAGTGAGTGATGAGTACCTCCAGAAAGGAGGAGGGAACAAAGGAACGCTTAGGGAACAAATTCAGATTGCATAATATGTGTTTTTAGTAGGATTACTCATTGAGTGTATTGATTTCAGTCAAATGTGTTTTTCAGTTACAGTAGCTGCTGTGTCTAATGTTTTCCGTTGAATGCGAAAGGTATAAAACATTGAGAGGTTAAGTCTGATTCCTCTCATGTTACGATTTGTTTGTTCATATTGGTTTTATTTGTTTGTTGTGTGCATTCTATCCTGGTTTTGTTTTAATCATTGGTTGGCGTCCTGAATGTGTGAGTAATCACGTCTACAACTTCATTTGTAGTAGTTGTTTGTAGTTAAAACCAAATGGCTGTAGCCTCATTTTCTGTTAATTAAAACCGAGCTGTTGTAGCCTTGTTTTAGTGTTATTTTAACCTGCTTAATATCAGTTAGACTAGTTTTTGCTGATTAGCTTTAACCAGTGTTAACACTGTTTTATCGGTTTATTTGTCTCTTCTGTAGTTTCAACCCGTTGATCACAGGCAATCACACTAGTTGCGTGCTTAGTGGGCAGTACCCCTAACTAACTGGTTTAGGGGCATTGTTAGCAGCTGGTAGGCACAAGTCATTTCCCTGGTGTAGGTAGCCTATATTAACCGTTTTCTTTTGTTTTTTGTAAACAAGGTTGCTGATGTAAGGGCGAACATCATCCCCTCCCCTTCCCCCCTCCCTCTCTGCCCAGTCACCCAATCCTCCTTGAGCAGTTTCTTGCCTGTCTCCTTAAATGATCTATTAGACATAGTGAGCTCTATGAAGTCCTCCTCAAGCCCCCTAGATATCCTACCTACATCTATGCTCAAGGAAGTCTTTAGTTCTGTTGGCCCTAGTTTAGTAACTATTATAAACAAGTCCCTAGTCTCTGGCTCTGTCCCAGCCTACTTCAAGGAAGCGGTCGTACAGCCCCTCCTTAAAAAGCCTAACCTGGACCCCTCCCAACCAAACAACTACAGACCCATATCGAAGCTGCCCTTTGTCTCGAAGGTGTTAGAGAAAGTTGTGGCTAACCAGCTCACCACCTATCTGACAAACCACAACATCGCAGACAGATTTCAATCAGGTTTCCGCAAAAAACACTCCACCGAAATTGCCCTCCTCAGAGTATCAAACGACATCATGATGTCCTCTGACTCCGGTGAATGTTCTGTCCTGGTCCTACTAGATCTCAGTGCAGCTTTCAACACGGTAGACCATGGAATCTTGTTAGACAGACTCAGGGAGTGGGTGGGCATCTCAGGGCGCGCCCTTAATTGGTTTGCCTCCTACCTTAAGGAGAGAAGCTTCTCTGTGGCTGTCGGCCCTTTTAAATCTGACCCCACACCCCTTTCGTGTGGCGTGCCACAGGGATCTGTGCTAGCGCCAATCCTTTTTGCTCTATAAATGCTCCCCTTAGGCCTCCTCATCAGTAATTTCAAGGGTATCTCTTACCACTGCTACGCAGATGACATCCAATTGTATTTCTCTTTTAAGACTGACAAAATGGAGAAACTCAGCATCTTACAGGAGTGTCTGTCCGCCATTGAGAACTGGATGGGCAGCAATTTTCTCCAACTCAATGTAGCTAAAACAGAAGTGTTGATTGTAGCTGGTGAAAACATTTATACTAGAGTAGCTACTCACCTGGGGTCCCTTAAGGACAATGTGCGCCCTCACCTAAGAAACCTGGGTGTTATATTTGATCAGTCTATGCACTTGGACAAGCATGTCAAATCCCTGACCCGTATTTGTTTCTTTCACCTCAGAAATATTGCAAAACTCCGGTCCATTGTTTCCCATGCTGAATTGGAAATGTCTGTACATGCATTTATCTCATCCAGACTCGACTACTGTAATTCATTGTATACTTGTCTCAACAAATCATCTGTGGATAAACTTCAGTTGGTCCAAAATGCTGCTGCCAGACTGCTCACCAGGTCAAAGAAATCATGCCACTCATCATCCCCCATCCTAGCATCTCTGCACTGGCTCCCGGTGCAACTCAGGATTCAATTCAAAGTCCTGGTGTTCGCCTTCAGAGCCCTCCATGGCCAAGCCCCCGTCTACATCACTGACCTCATCCACCCCTACTCATCCAGCCGGTCACTGAGGTCATCCGACCAGGAGCTCCTGGTCGTACCCAGGACCAGACTAAAAACGAAAGGGGACAGAGCTTTTGAGGTGACGGCCCCGAGGCTCTGGAACGCCCTCCCCCCTGATCTGAGAGCCGCTCCCTCAGAGCTCACTTTCAAATGCCAATTAAAGACTCACCTGTTTAGGCAGGCTTTTTAGTCATCCATAGCCACCCTATGTTCCTGTTTATGTTCTGTTTATGTTTCCCTTTTGTGTTGTTTCCTGCGCTTTTATTTATTTATTTCTTTGATGATGTTTGATTGAATTTTTTATTGATGCATTCTATTTTATTGATGTAATGCACCCTGTGCACCCGTGCTGAGAAGGGCGCTATAGAAATAAAGTTTTACTTACTTGCTTATTAGTACCTCCAGTTATGGTAAGCGGCAGCTTTCCGTGCCAGCCTGATTTTCCGTGCCTCACCATACGAAGACTCAGTGTACAAAGATGTGGGAGTCTACCTGCAGGAGTCCATCAAGGGAGGTCAGCTACGGGGTCTATGCTGCATGCTGGCCCGCGTTAACCTATTGGGCAACATGGGCTGCAGCCCAGGGCCCCGGCCACTAGGGGGGCCCGGGAATAGCAGATTACTTTAGGCCTACATTTAATTTTTGAATGCGGATTTATGGTGTTTTGACTGTTACTGTACATTTTGGTCCACTTTCCCACCTGTAGTAGTCCACATTGTCCTGTCGCAACAATCAGTGTCAGTGAGAGTGTGTTTGTATAGTTCCCTTTTGCGTAAGGACGGCTTTGTCACTTCAACTTCCGGAGCGCCGTAGAAATGGCTGCTTCGCCGCTAGCTCCCGAGCTAACACGCAGTTTTTTGTTTCTTACTCTTTTTATAGTACTTATTTTTATTCAAAAAGTTAGCAGCCTTATCACCTACGACAGATGCACACTTCTGGAGATTGGATCGGCAATCGCTCGCCGCACACCGGAGTTTTTCAACTCTTTCGACTCGGACTCAGGAGTCCTTGTTGGATTAACCCCGTCCATCTTGGGAGCGATCTCTCGCCGGAGGAGAGGGAAGCGAGCCGGCGTGCTGGTCAGGCTGAGACGCAGAGCCAATTGTCCTCCATTACCCTCCATTCTACTGGCTAATGTACAGTCTTTGGACAATAAGCTAGGCGAGCTACAGGCTCGTATTCAATTTCACCGTGAAACAAGGGACAATTGTATCATCTGCCTAACGGAGACCTGGATGAAGGAGGGGATTACCGACGCAGCCATTGAGCCCACAGGTTTTTCCGTACACCGCGCGGACAGAACAAAGACTCTCTCCGGTAAGGATCGCGGAGGGGGAGTATGTATTATGATCAACAGGTCTTGGTGTAACCCAAGTAGTGTGCATACTCTCAAGTCGTTCTGTTCCCCGGACCTGGAGTATCTGATGTTAATGTGCCGACCATTTTGGCTACCTCGGGAGTTTACAGCGGTTATCCTGACTGTTGTTTACGTCCCCCCACAAGCCAACACGGACATTGCATTGAAGGAACTCTATGGGGTAATTAGCGTGCAGGAGTCGGCTCACCCGGAGGCTGCTTTTACTGTGGCGGGGGACTTCAACAGGGCGAACTTGAAGAAAGTTTTCCCGTAGTTTTACCAACACATAACAGGCAAGACCCGTGGTGAGAAGACGCTGGATCACTGCTACACCCCCTTCCGGGTGGCTACAAGGCCCTCCTCCGCCCACCGTTTGGCAAATCAGATCACCGCTCTATCCAGCTACTCCCGCTTACAGGCAGAGACTGAAGCAGCAACCACTCGCTGCGCGAGAGGTTCAACGCTGGTCGGAAAAATCAGAATCCATGCTGCAGGACTGTTTTGAACACACCGACTGGTCCATGTTCAAGGACGCCTCGGACAACAACGTCAGTGAGTACGCGTCCACAGTCGGTGGGTTTATCAAGAAGTGCATGGATGACGTTGTTCCTACTAAATCGGTTCGGATATACCCAAATCAGAAACCGTGGATTAACGGGGATGTTTGCGCTGCACTGCATACGCGCGACGCCGCCTTCAACTGCGGTAGTATGGAGGAGTATAGAAGAGCCCGCTGCGACCTCCGCAGGACCATCAAAAACTGAAAAATGTATGCAGGGGGTAGAGGAGAGGTCCCCCACTGGGACCACATATACTGAAAAATGTATGCATTCACCACTGTAAGTCGCTTTGGATAAAAGCGTCTGCTAAATGGCATATATTATTATTATTATTATTATCAACACTGCCAAGCGAGAGTACAGGAGCAGAGTGGAGGAGAAATTTCATAATCAAGACGTGAGGGGTATGTGGAAGGGGCTACAGACAATCACGGACTTCAGAGGGAGAACCAGCTGTGTAGAGAACTCCTCTACCTCCCTCCCAGCAGAGCTGAACACATTCTTTGCTCGGTTCGATGTGAACGGCAGCCCACCGGAGTCAGCGCTGCCTGGGGAAACCAGCCTGCCGAGCATCTCAGAGGCCGATGTGCGCAGAGCCTTCAAGCGGGTGAACATCCGCAAGGCAGCAGGCCCCGACGGCATCCCGGGGCGCGTCCTCAGAGCATGCGCTGACCAGTTGGCAGGAGTGTTTGCAGACATCTTCAACCTCTCCCCTGTCCCAGGCTGTTGTTCCCAAGGACTTCAAGATGTCCACCATTGTGCCTGTCCCCAAACACCCCAAGGTAACGTGTCTGAACGACTGGAGGCCCGTAGCCCTCACCTCGATTGTCAGTAAATGCTTCGAGAGGTTGGTTAAAGACTTAATTTGTACCATGTTGCTTGACACACTGGACCCATGGCAATTTGCATATCGTCAGAACAGATCCACTGACGACGCAATTGCCGTGGCACTTCACACCGCCCTTTCTCACCTGGAGAGGAGGAACTCTTATGTGCGAATGCTGTTTGTGGACTATAGCTCAGCGTTCAATACAATAGTTCCTGCCAAGCTCGACACCAAGCTCCGGGATCTAGGCCTGCACTCCACCATGTGCAGCTGGATACTGGACTTCCTGTCGGGCCGCCGCCAGGTGGTGAGGATGGGCAGCACTACCTCAGAGCCACTGACCCTCAACACAGGAGCCCCCCAGGGATGCGTGTTGAGCCCTCTCCTCTACTCCCTGTACACCCACGATTGCATGGCCATGCATAGCTCCAACGTCATCATCAAGTTTGCTGATGACACAACGGTGGTGGGACTGATCTCCGATGACGACGAGACAGCCTACAGAGAGGAGGTTTGATCACTGACACAGTGGTGCCAGGAGAACAACCTGCGCCCTCAACGCCCAGAAGACCAAGGAGCTGATCGTGGACTACAGGAGGCAGAGAGGAGAGCACGCCCCATCTCCATAGACGGGGTTGCAGTAGAGAAGGTCAGCAGCTTCAAGTTCCTCGGTGTGCATATCTCCGAGGACCTCAAATGGACCACACACACCACACACGTGGTGAAAAGGGCCCAACAACGCCTGTACTTCCTCAGACGTCTGAGGAAATTCAACATGTGCCGCCGCATCCTCCGTACATTCTACACTGGTACGATCGAGAGTGTTCTCTCAGGATGCATCACCGTCTGGTATGGGAACTGCACCGCATTTGAGCACAGAGCGCTACAGAGGGTCGTGCGTACGGCCCAGGTCATCGTCGGAGGGGAGCTTCCCTCCTCCAGGACATCTACACCAGGCGGTGCGTGGCTAAGGCCAAACGCATTATCAAAGACATTAACCACCCCTGCCACAAACTGTACTCCACTTTACCGTCAGGCAGAAGATACCGTAGTATCAAGTGCCGCACAAACAGACTCAGGGACAGCTTCCATAGTCAGGCCATCAGGCTGCTGAATAGGAGCTGATCCTAGCGCTCTGCACACACTCAATTGCAATTGCAATTGTTTTGTAATTTGCACTTTCATTCCTACTTGCACTATTCTGTTTTGTATCTTTCCCGTATGTTTGTATTTTAAATAATATTTCAGTATTATAATTGGCACCCACTTGCCCAGTTTAAATCTGGTTTACATAGGTACATTTTTGCACTGTTTCTTAGCTTTAATTTTTTATTTATGTTTAATGTATACTATAGTTTAAATGTTGCACCGTTTTTTAGCTATCTTATTATGTTCTACTTATAGTTTAATAATGTATAGTCGTACTGCTGGCGTTTTCTGGCACAAGAATTTCACTCACTGTGTTATACTTGTATAATATGTGATTGACAATAAAACCTTGAAACTTGAAACTTGAAACTTGTCTCGGGAGCTCGATTCTACAAGTAGAAATCGCCATCGGTCCAATTCGGTGTGTCGGAGGACTTTCATCTGTTGCTGTAGCGTCACGAGCAGAGGTAAACCTGACGCGCGGCGCAATCACGTCGCTACATGTATGCACGCTGTCGTTCTGCTTTAGTGAAATTAGAAAATGACCTATGTCAATTTCACATGCGATAACATTTTGATACTTTAGTTGCTGAAATTGGCGGGAGAAACGCACTTAGCTAGAGCTATAACCTGAGATGTCCAACCAGAAAGTAATAAATTATTATTTATAACGGGTTTCGCTGCAAAAAACTATGTTGTAGCCTATTCCCCCCCAAGCAACCACCATTTTATAACTGTAAACAAACTATTTCAGATAAATTCATCTTAATTCGAGTTCGACTGAAGAACACGAAGTGGGCTAATTTTGCATGATTGAATAGCTTAATTGTGTTGCTAAGTAAGTAACGTTAGCTATCTGAACAACAACAACGCAATTTAGTAGCCTAATGTTCTCTAGCAAGTTGGCCTGTAATTTGTAGCAATGTTTGGACAAAAGTATTTTTTAAAAGCTAGTATAAACTTAAATGATGTCATGTTTGCTGTATACATTCTCATTTATTGTATAATTAGATGCAGGTGTTAATGCTACGTGTTGAAATTAAAACGGTAGCTCAATGAACTTACACAAAGTATGACACTTTATCCTATAGGTGAGTAACATTAAATCATTTATATCAATGCTTGTTTTGTTGGTGCTAGTGGTTGAACGGGAAGTGTATTGTTTTGTGCATTGTCATTTGTGGTCAAATTTCTGGTTTGTAGGCCTACTTTGTACACTAGGCTACTACTCCCTTTCATTATCCTGCCATGCTGGGCAAGGTTGGTCTTGACTTGAACTTGAACTCATGTGTTCGGGTAACAGACGTGAATATTTCGAGAGCACATAATATAAGAGTCGGTACTCTTTCACGGCTTTTAATACATTACAACGTTAAAAGTTTTCAATTGGAGGTCTCATTCTGTAACATATTCACTATCTACTTCTGATATCCTTTGTCATAGGCCTATTTGTCGAATTTGCGGCATGTCTTTATCGTTGCCAGGCCTGGTCGCGTCAATGTGCTTTTACTTTTCCAGTTGAAAATCGTGGACATAGGGCCCCGGGCGGTGTGTTAGCCCTGGGCCCCGGGGAGGCTTAATGCGGCCCTGCGTAAGAACCATACTGTCACACGCCACGTGACATTCCCTGAACGGGGACAGAGCAGTCCAGACACGGAGTGGAGTTTGCCGGTCTACGGACCGGATTTATTTATTACCGGAGAGTTCTCTGTTCCCACACTGGGCAGAAAACAAGCACCGTGAGCGTACAAAAACACAAACAAACACTTCACCCTAGTTGCCGCGAAGCTTTCGGGTAACTAACTAAAATAACAAAACCAAATTAAACAATATCGAACCGGCACTTTTCAGTCCGTTCGATATTTTAACTTTTGCTTTTCTTTAGTTTTTCTTCTTCAGAGCAGTTTTAAAGCACACAGATGTAATTATTATACACAGGACCTCTGTGTGCGCTTACTGCTCTGCCAGTAGGCGTGGCCGCTAATCGTCCTGATTAGCTGCCGAGACCGACGCCTTCCACACATACTTTGACTATTCTACTAGTTTTTGCATATGTACATCTAACACCATGTGCAATCTCCCTATCCCAGTCCATGTCTCCTCTCCTAAATATCCTAAAAGGAGGGCTGCAACTCATAGCCGGAACCTCTCCAATCTGATCCACCCTCCTAGATCCACCGGTGTAGACTTTGCGGTAGCAGGTGGGCTATGGAACTGGAAGTCCGCTGTCCGGAAGCCTGACTTCATCTCAGCCCAGGCCTCTCTACTCTCCCTGCAGTTCTTGGTGCTCACTGAGACATGGATCACCCCTCAGAACACAGCCAACTATTCTATCATCTCTTCCCCCTACTGATACCTTCTCTCAACTATCTGTTGAGGAAGCCTCATCCATTCTGCTATCCTCTCTCTCCTCCTTTGATTGACTCTGTCCTATCTCCACAAAACCTGCTCACATACAACCCCCTAGTCCCTGGCTAACTGACTGCATTCGTGCTGACCAACTCAAACTGCGGGAGGCAGAAAGGAAATGGAGAAAATATAAATCACCTGTTGACCTGGCAGCCTTCAACAGTCTCCTCACGCTACCATTTCCTCGAAACTCTCCTCTGCTAAGTCTGCATTTTTCTTCATGAAAGTTGAATCCTCTGCATCTAATCCATACAAACTCTTCTATACATTTTCCTCTCTCCTCACCCCTCCTCTCTAACTACAGAAAACTTTGCATCCTTCTTTTGCAAGAAAGTCAATGACATTCGCAACTCCTTCTCCCCAACCCCTCCCACACCTAACCCTCCCTCCCTCACCCATCTCTCAACCCAAACCACACACCTCCCTGTCTTTCTTCTCACCTCTCCCTGACTAAAAACCCACCTCTTTAAACTAACTAACTTTTATTTTCCTATGTTACAGGTACAGTGTGCAGCTGCCAACGATGATGTCTATTGCAGTGTTACTACACTGATATCTTGCACTAACCATGATTAATCTTAGCATGTATGCATGCGCTTTTTGTAAGTCGCTCTGGATAAGAGTGTTTGCTAAATGCCTAAAATATAAATGTAAATGTAAGAATGTAATATACTTGACCACATATTTGTGTGGTCAAATTAGCCTGTTCCAATTTGCTTGCTATGCTTTGTTCAGCAGTAAGCATTATACCATAGCTCCATATAGCTGCCTATTAAAATTTACAAATGAGTGTGATTGTTGCCAAGGGACTCACCCATATGTATGGAGGTACAGTAGAGTCACAATTAGCAATAATAAATCAAGCTAAACACCAATTGTTTTTAAACCTTTTCCTTCCCAGTGTTACAGGTATGGTACGCAGCTTCCTGCATTGATGTCTATTGCTGTATTACTGCACTGATCTCCTGCGCAGTTTATGATTGTTCCTACCATGTATTAATGCACATCTTGTAAGTCGCTCTGGATAAGAGTGTCTGCTAAATGCTTAAAATGTAAATGTAAATGTAATGTAAAATTGAAAAGTGGCCATGACACAATTATTGGCACCCTTTAGAACAAATTAAATACATTTGGTTGGAGGAAATAGGTTCTCATTTGCAGTGTAAGTCAACTCACCTGTGACAGGTTGCATGGCATAAATTAACCAATGATCCATTTTAAAGTGAGAAAATAATCTGTTTTGCTACCCTGTTCCTCTGTGACTATGGTGAGGAGAAAAGAGCTACCTGAGGATGTCAGAAAAACTATTATCACAAACCATAAGCGTTCACAAGGCTATAAGGCCATCCCTAGAGACCTTGGCATTCCTGTTTCCACAGTTTGCAATATTTTCAAGACGTTTGCTGCTCATGGAATTGTTAAGAATCTCCCAGGATGGCGTGATAAGAGGAAAATTGATCTCAAATGTTGCTATAAGAAGCACTTGATTGCAGTTATTTTCTCCAAAGGCTGTGCTACCAAATATTAAATCTAGGTGTCAATAATTTTGTCAATGCCATGTCTGTTTATTGACTTAAAAGGATATGTTAAGTTCTGAATCAAAAACAAAGTTTCTGTACTATTAACAGTGAAATAAAGAATTGTGGAGACAAAATACTTTTATGTAGCCAGTTCTACAATCACTCATATTGACTTGATCTTAATTTGAAATACTGCATTTAAAATATATCATTATTATAGTCAAAGCTTCCTTTCTGTTATTTTTCCCTTAACTGTAACCTTCTTCCATGCTTGTGCTATTACATATATTTGTTTCTCTACTTAATAAAGGAAAAGGAGGATCCAATCGGGTGCCATAAATTAATATAGCATTTATCTCACTTTAAAATGGATAATTGTTTAATTTATGCCATGTGTGCACCTGCAACCTGTCACAGGTGAGTTGACTTACACTGCAAACAAGAACCTATTTCCTCCAACCAAATGTATTTAATTTTTTCTAAAGGGTGCCAATAATTGTGTCATGTCCACTTTTCAATTTTCAAATAAATTAAATTTTTATTATTTTGTCATTTAACCAAATGCTTGGCCTTAGAAATCCAAAAACATCTCAAATCAAATTTGATAGTTCCTGCTTTGTAAGATAAATTGGATAAAGTTCACTTTCTGTTTACTGTTTGTTTTATAACTATCTATTACACATTCAGGGGATAATAGTACTGGACATTTAAAAATAAGGATTTATTTACTTGAATTCTGCACACAATTAAACTTGAAAATGATGATCACCATTGTAGTAGTGCCAATGGCAAGCCAATTTAAAACAACACAACTAAATATGAATTCAAACTATCTGAAAACTATGTATCGAGTAGAACTGCACCACTACATGTTAAATGCATCACTGAAAGAGAACTATTTGTTTCTGTGGCAAAATTGTATGTTGCTTTACTGATGAAAATGATATATATTTTCTTAATTGTTATTCTATTGGGCATATACAGTATGTAGTATATTCATGAATGGGATAAAAGCTGTCACCTGATTTTCTCATTATGAAATTCACATCTTCTTACATTGGGAAACAGACCATCTTACATCAGTGACAGTCCAAACTACTGATTTATGACAAACCAACTGGCATCTTCAAAAACAAAATGGAAAGAAAATTGTTGATGTGAGTTAAGGTAGGCAGAGGATGTGTTTGTCTTTTCTACAGTGTCTGTGTGAGTTATGCATTTATTTTGTTGTCCGTCTCAAGTCAAAAGCAAATAGATGGTGATGCTTACTGCAGAGGGAGTTCACCTGTTGACACCCATTACAAACGGATAAAGCATAAAGCCACGTGAACCAGGGACGTGCGGTCAGGGGAGGCAGGTGAGGCAGAGCCTCACCTGTCTCCATGAGAAGTAAAAAAATAAATAATAAAATAAAATAAGTATTAATGTTTGTCCACTCGTCTGTGCTTCCAATGCAATTTCGGTGTGGTTCCTATAAGTTTTGATCGTTTTTATAGTCAAAATCGCTGAAATTCTGTATTTCCTGTTCAAATACAACAGAGAGGTGAGGCAGTGACGAGCCGAGCCTCTCCCCAGATTGCGCAATCCCTCACAAACTAAATTGAGCGCGTGCAATTGGCACGTGCTTGTTGCCATTTCTTTGTATGTTTCCAATATCATGTTTGAAGACACTTTTATTATACGTCTTAATTTCCATAGTGTTCGGTAATGTATTTCACGTATGTGTGTAATATTTAAGTCTTATTGATCTGACATAAATCCACAAGGAAAAGGCTTGCCTTGAGGCAGCCAGTACCTCTGCCTCACAGACGGGGCGATAGTGAGCCTGAAGTTTACGACTGGTTTACTCTTGCAAAAGTTAAAAGAACAACAACCAAACAAATGCACTGATTTTTCGCTCTGAAAATGGAGGATTTGATTTCTAAACTGAGACATTTTTCAAAACTGGACTTTTACAACAGAGTCACGGAGATTTTCGTCCAGAAAGAAAGGCGAATGGACTTCATTTACAAGTAAAGGTAAGCTAAGCAATATTTTCACTTTAACTTGTGCGTGTGTCAGGATTATAACAAAATAATAGCAGTGGAAATAGCCTAACTGAAATGAAAATAAAAACTAAATAAAATCTACAATGAACGACACAAAACTAACTAAAACGAAAGTGAATTGCATCTAAAATCAGCTATTTTTTTCCCGTTTTTTAACAATCACGTTCAAATTTTCCCATTATTCTGCGCTTACATAGCCGAGGCCAGGGGTCGGTAGGAATGCCCCTCCGGTCCTCGCCGTCCGATATAACGTCTTTTTTAAATAATTAGGGCGGGCTATTTGGTGTGAAAATCAGAAGGTTTATGTTATCTGTATTAAAACATTGTATAATAGCACTGTAGATCTGCATTTTCGGTGCGCGTGCACGTGCCTACACATATAGCCTACAAAGTGTTCAGGTTTGAGGTTTTGAAAATCTGGTCGCCCTACTCTGATATCCAGTGCCTGCCCAACCATTGACCTCACCGCACGCCACTGACGTGAACCTAAGTAATAAATACAGTAGGCTCCGTTTTTATTCACACCCTTGATAAAGATGAACAAAAGAGATCGTATAAAATAAATTATATATGTAATGAGGTATATTTTATGCAAAAAAATTCAGAAAATTCCAAACCTATATTACTAATACAATTTTGTTTTATTGATATTGTTTTTCCAGAAAACATTTGGATCACAATTATTCATAACCCTAACTATTAGTTTAAATGTAATCAAACAAAAACAAATCTTCATAAATATACAACTTATTTGAAGTTCATTGGAAGGTTATGGAACTATACAGTGGCCAACAATGGTTTCCTGTTTCCCTAGGGTATAAAAAGGAGGGAACACACGTTTGAAATACTGTGGTCAGCCATCATCATGGTGAAAGGCGAAGAACTCCCTGAAAGCATCAGACAAAAGGTCATTGACCTCTACAGATCAGGAGATGGCTACAAAAAAGGAAAAAGTTCAAAGATACTGCTTTACACTGTTGTATCAATTATGAGGAGGTTTAAGGCCACTGGAACAGTGGCCAACCTGCCAGGTAGAAGACGCAAGTCTACACTACCGGTCAAAAGTTTTAGAACACCCCCATTTTCCAGTTTTTACTGACATTTAACCAGTTCAAGTCCAATGGTACAAAGGTAAGCGGTAAACTGCCAGAGGTTAAAAAAAAAAAAAGTTTAGGTTACCAAAAACGGAAAAATAATGTACATGTTTTGGCAGTGAGTAGTTTCCTACACCATCAAAAGGCACTTGGAACTGAAAGAAAGTCTGACAGGAAGAGGTCTGGCAAACCCAAAGCCACAACAGAATCAGAAGACAAGTTTCTGAGAGTCAACAGCTAGGCAGCTAGATAGGCGGCTCTCAGGAAAACAGCTTCAAGCACAGCTTAACACTGGTCAAAGTAAGGAAGTCTCAGTTTCAACTGTGAAGAGAAGACTTCAAGCTGCAGGTTTGACAGGTTGAGTGGCAGTAAGAAAGCCATTGCTAAGATGGCAAAATAAGAAAAAGAGGCTTGCCTGGGCCATGAAGCACCACCATAAGGTCTTATGGACCGATTAATCAACATTTTTAATCTTGACATTTTGAAAGGTTTTTGTAGGCCGTCAGGTAGGCGAAAGGATGGTTCCTCAGTGTGTGACTGTCAAACATGGAGGAGGAAGCGTGATGGTGACTGTTAACCCACGTTAACCCATTACTTGTTCCCTGAAAAATACTCTGAAATGTACATTATTTTTCAGTTTTTGGTAACCTAAACCTTTTTTTAAATACCTCTGGCAGTTTACTGCTTATCGTTGTACCATTTCAGGTTATTCATTGCACTTGAACTGCTTAAATTTCAGTAAAAACTGGAAAATGGGGGTGTCCTAAAACTTTTGGCCAATAGTGTATCTTGCCCCCACATGTAGTAGATGTTTCAAGAGGCAAAAAGAAGGCTAAGGGGCATAGTTCAAGATATCCAAAAAAACTTGGCATCCTGGGGTTACAAGGTGTGTAAAGCTACCATTCTACAATGCCTACATGACAATGGCCTTATGGCAAAGTTGCAAGATGGAAGCCTCTTTTGAAGACAATTCACCAAAAAAGGCATCTACTACAGTCAAACTACATCTGAACTACAATTGGCACCATGTCTTGTGGTCATATGAAAATCTAGCTTTTTGAACATGCACATCAGCATTATGTTTGGCGTCCAAAGAATGCAAGTAATGTTGAAAAGCACCCCATGCTTATGGTGAAATATGGTGGTGGATCTTTAATGCTTTTTTTTTTTTTTTTGCATCCACAGGCCCTGGGACCCTTATTAAAATAGATGGAGCCATGAACTCTAGCATGTACCAATACATTTTGTCCAAAAAACCTTGTTCCCTCTGCCAGGAAGCTACACCTTGGCCACAGATGGACCTTCCAACAAGACAACGATCCCAAACATACGTCCAAAGCAACTATGAAATGCTTGACAGAGCAGAAAATCTATGTACTGACGTGGCCATCTCAGTCTCCAGACCTCAATCCAATTGAACATGTGTGGTTTGAACTGACAAAAGCAGTCCACAAACGTCAACCCAGGAATCTGAAGGAACTACAACAATTCTGCATGGAGGATCCCCCCCAAGATATTCCATCACCTCGTATGACACTGAAGAAGGAAACTACTTCCTGTTATAATGGCCAAGGGAGGAACCACAAAGTACTGATAACAGTGGTGTGAATATTTGTGATTCTTAATTTTTCTGGGAAAAATATAATTTAAAAATTATAATTTGTGAACCATTCAATTGTGGTTCGTCCCAATGCATTATTATTAAATAATATAATTTTCGGAATTTTGTGAGCATAAAATAAAGCTCATTACATATATAGTTTATTTTATACAATCTCTTTTGTTCATATTTATCAATGGTATGAATACAAATGGAGTCTACTGTACATACAGATCACCCTACTCATGTTTCATATCAATCTTAAACCTGGACCAAAATTAATTTCACGTTAAATAATGCGGAGTCTATAGTCACACATTGAAGCTACAGTTATGATGATTCGATTTTAAATAATATCAGAAACAAGAAAAAATATGCAAGTCTTTTTTTTGTTTTCAGTTATAGTCCACTAATGGAAAACTGTAGAACAATTTTGGAATGGGCCTGGCATTACTTTTAGTTAATGTCATAAAACTTCACACTTCCTTGACCCTGACACCAAAGTGCCATTTTCTGTCTTCACATAATGTTGCAATAACTCCTCATGGTGTGTTTTAAAATACTGACAAATTAAAACCAAATCAGCCATGATCCGCACAGTGTAAAAGCAGCAAACTACTGAGGTTGACAGAGGCTGAAAGTAGTCCATTTGCAGTCCAACCCCCACTCAGCTGAAGCTCAACCCAAGTGGGGCAGGGACAGTGAGACAGGTGCTTCCTCAATGATACACCAGACTGACAGAGATCCCGAGAATGCACTGTGAAATCCAACAAGTACAGACAGCTCTTTTTTCAATGTTTACGCTAAGAAGCTTATGGACCAGAACTATTTTCAAGGCTTATAAAATGCAGACAACAGAGATGGAGTTTGCTTGCACTGTTTTGTTGAGGGCGAGATGGCAGTTGAAGTGTTCTGATTGTGGCGGATACGCCCCAACCGCACCGCCTATTAAAAACATGAGACAGGGCAGTGGAACCCAGACTGTATAACCACCCGGATGCCCAGAACAGAAGGCAGCTCTTACCCTCTGTGAGCTCATTACCCATGTGGACACATTCTTTTGGTGGAAACAGACAGAATCATAGCACAATCAAACCATTTTTTTATTTAAAGGTAATGCTATTATTTATGTTAGCCATTTTTTGCTATGTATCATTTGTTAAAAAGGTAAATTCCCGATTTTTTTGTGATTTGTAGAACTTGCTTCTTTTGGCTCATAAGAACTGGTTTTATAGCATGATTTGCAATTATTTTCACTATGAATGAAAGCAAAGTTTGGAGGTTTTACTTCTTATAACTTCTGACCTTTCTTACTTTCACTGCTCGAAAGAATATAGCCTGTCTTGTGTGCATAATAGAGCAGCAGACTTAATTATATGGGACAATATTTAGGTCTACGTTACAATTAAGTCCTGTGAATGCAAGCCAGAGGACTAAAACGTACACTACCGGTCAAAGGTTTTAGAACACCCCCATTTTCCAGTTTTTACTGAAATTTAAGCAGTTCAAGCCCAGTGAATGACCTGAAATGGTACAAAGGTAAGCAGTAAAAAAAAGTTTAGGTTACCAAAAACTGAAAAATAATGTACATTTCAGAGTTATAAACACAGGCCCTTTTCAGGGAACAAGTAATGGATTAACGTGGGTTAACAGTCAGTCTGCAAGTCGCCGACTCTGGATCCAGCAAAAGAGCCCCAGACCATCATGCTTCCTCCTCCATGTTTGTGTCACACACTGAGGAACCATCCTTTCCTGGTTGTAACCATCCTTTCCACTGTACTGTGTAGTTGACAGTTTTCAAATGTTTTTACTTACAGTAGCCATACTTGTTTCCTAAATGTGGAATCGATTATGTTTTACAATAATTAGCATAGTATAAAATTGTTTTACTTTAGCCAAGCCAAGACAGCTGTCAGTTACACATCTAGAAAACACACCTAGAAAACACAAGTAGTGTTGCTTGCCCCAGATGTATAACTAACTATTAGCCAAGTATACAGTATATGAGACAGGAATAAAATACACTCATACATGTCACGGAAGAACCCATGACAGGAACTCAGTTTATCATGTCAATTGAAGCCTCGTTATATAAATCCAGGTTCAATTTCTAATCAAGGATTACTTGCTGGGTGTGGACACAATTTAAAGGGATAATTAACTAGATTTTTTCTACCCCAAAGGCCCAACCGATGTAGTTCTTCAACGACTCCTATTCAGACAGGCCACTACATGCAGGTTGACATGTAATTATTGAACATTAGTGGAAGTATTTCATTTCATCCAAAGAAAATTGATTTTACAAGTTGAGTTTTTTTTTCCTGTATTGCTTGTTTGTTTATTGTCAAACAGTTTTATATTGTTGTTAATAAAGTTTACAAGTTATCATTTACAAGCCATTTTTTGTATTGCTCTTGTTTGTTTATTGTCTTTCTTGTACAAGCTAATTTTGTGCACGACATCAGGGTGTTTGGAATGGTGGAGTAAGGTTTGACTGTATCTAACCAATGTAATGTTTCATTTTATTTTTTTATTTTTTTATTCTTAGTTTACAAACTATCTTTCATAGTGTAGTATATTAACAACTATTATTCATTAAAACAATGTATAAAACAGAGGAAATCTGATTTTGAGAAGTACCACCAGCTTAGACCTTGAGTTTGCTGAAGATTCCTTGGGCCTTAGTTGCTGTTCATTTGTATTTCTTAAAGGCAAAGAGAGATTTCCTTCCATGCAATTCATTAACTCACTAGATATGTGCGTGACTATTTGGAGCCTTGTTTTGATGCTCAGTTTTGAATTTAAATAACTTTGATAGGCGTCTGCACATTAGACATATTCAACTTTCTTGATACAGCCAAGCCCTGTACAAACTGTTAATTGTTTGCATTCCCAGTAGAAAGCTGGCAAGGGATTTGTTTAGGATCCCAAAAGCAATGGTCAATGAATCAGTAACCTGCTCAGAGGCCTGAAACTGGGTAGTATTTTCACTGTGAAATGTTTCCTCTGTTTATATAAACAAATTAAGGGCGTAAGGGCTTTGAAAGATGGCGGGACACTTTCATGTCCTTCCCCCAGGCTTGCAGCAGCTCCAATTGGACTGTAAGAATGCTGCCAGTTTTACAAAGAGAGGATAAAAGATCTTAAAGCATTCCCCATGTACACAGATGCCAGGCAGACTCACTTCAAAGCGCTTAATGATTTACATATCCGTCACTCAGTGAGTGACTTTTAATCTCAAAAGATTAAAGTTTACAAATAATTGACGTCAAAAACATTTTTTGTGGCATATTTCAGTCAAGAGCTGGCACACATTTCCTGGTTATGCATTTGCAGTGCTTTGATTATAGACATAAAGTCACCAATATGTAAAGACTGAAATAAACAGTGTTTAATATTAGGGGAAAAAATAGATGACATATATTGAATTAATTTCAATCAAGTTGATAAAGCATGTTGGTCATGCAAATTCTACAAATATTTAAACCATAGGTTTTATTCTGATCTATGTCTTGTATTTAAAATTGTTCACAGCTTGTTTCCCCCACCTCTAAATGAAGTTACAAGCTGACTGTTCCTACAAATCTTCAAGAGCCACCTCTAGAGGAGTTTGCACTATATCCAAACACATGCAAAATTTGGTCAATCAGCATTTTCTATAAAAGCCTCTAAACATAGGAATTTATTACCAGCTGATATTAAGGGATGCAGTAGTTTCAAGCAATTTCACCTCAAAAGACAAAATATGGCTTAAGCAAAATCATATCTGTCATCAATCATAAGAGATGTTCTTGCTGATCTGTAATACTAAAGGTCTCAATTACTTTTTAACTGTAACTTTAACAGCAATAGTTTCTATAATCTTTTATACTTGGCGATCAACTGTTTTACTTTGGGGGGATTAACAGAAAAGAGGGGAGGGGGTTTTATTTTATTATTTGTTGTGTTGCTGTATTAAGTGGATGTATTTTTTCTAATGTGATTGTGGATGTACTTTGTATTGTTTGTTTTTATTATTGTTATTTTTTTAGATTATTGGGTACATGTGTTGTAAATTTGTCTTTGGCTACAAACACTTAATGCAATACATCTGATGCTTGTTTTTTTTTACATTGTAACAATGCTTTGTTGTGTCCCTGGCAAATAAACAAATACATTTTTGGGGTTACTTGCCATTTTCATCTGAAATTGGACTGAAAATATGAGTTACAAACAAATTATACAGTGGCAGAAGTTCCTCAACTTGCCCAATTCCTTTGACCCCTTTGTCTGCATCTTCTCCTTATTACCTATATTTACTCAACACAGCATGTAGCAATCAATCTTCTTACACCCCCTCTTATCTGGTACATTTTCATTTAATCATCAGGAAGACCTCAAAGGCTGGGTGGCGAATGAGCTTTTCACCCACATTTAAAATTGTTTAGCTTCTCTGGTCACAGCTCCTTCATGTGGTGTGACGGCAATGATGAAACTGCCCACTTTGCTCTTGGTGAGCAGCACAGCTTACTCAAACACCTACAAATGAAACAGCAGATGTGTTGAAGAACAGCGCACAGGAAAATAAAACAACCAATGCACATTTCGTAGAACGCACTGTATACTTTTCAGGCAAAGCTAATAATGGATTCAATCAAGTAGAGCCTTCAACCTTCGATAATACATTGTTCAATCCAAGTTCTTTGCATACAGCACTCCAGTATAGGGTTTAAAAGAATGCCAAAATAAATGCTTGCCAGACAGCAATGCATGTGGTGGCTTTCCAGTCCTTCCTTTTTATAATTCTGGATGTGACCAAACCATTAACTTAAACTTTATCAGCAGGAACATTGCAAGGAAATGGCTATGCCTGTCATCTTTGTGTGTAAAGGGAAAAGGTAAATGTATGTCACTGCATGTTATGCATTCAATGAGAGAGGCATTGGCTGGGGGGTCCTCAAGACTTTAATAAAAGCATTCCAGGAACTTATCATTTTGTGTTTGTTACTTTATATGGATAAATTAATATATTAAATACTCAAGTTACTCATGTACTTTTCATTTCAATGTCCTCATTGAGGACATTTCAATGAGAAAAAGGGACACATGCAAAGTTGGCAGATGTTCCACTAAACTAAAAACACTTTCAAAGTATTTTTATTTTTTTACTTGTAAAGCCTTAGGTTAACAGACCTATGGCATACAAATTCAGAAAGGCAATAATACATATTCAGCATTGACATGAGGTACTACTCAACCTGTACCTGTTCAATGGTTGGCAGTGTAGTGGTGGGGCACTGCTGTTGTACCCTTGAGCAAGGTACTTAACTTGAATTGCTTCAGTAAAATATCCAGCTGTATAAATGGATTATATGTAAAGAAATGTAAACTGTGTAAGTCGCTCTGGATAAGAGCGTCTGCTACATGCTTAAAATGTAATGTAAATGTAATGCAATGCTGACTCCTGTACGTGCTTCAGTGCTATGGCTAATCACATTATATATATGTATACATAGTGCAGCCCATGCTTGTGAAAATTAGACTTGCATCTTTATGTTACCTTCCCCTTGTCCTAGTTCAATAAGTAGTTGTCTGATCAATAAGTAATTCTGCTCTACCCTGGAAAACTAGTCCAACAGCAAACAACTCCATATCCAGCAGTCACAAGTTCCAACCATTCTACAACTGCCTCACTCACCCCTTCAATTTACCATGGCAGCTAGGGCTCCAGATAGAGCCACTGCCCATATTAGACCATGTGTTGACCTCAGCCCACTTCCACAGGAAGTGTCCCACATCCCACAAGTTTCACTGCCTTCAAGGCTCTCCCACAGGCTCCTCCATGCAACAGGGGCCATAAGCAGCTGCTCCTCCATGGGCTCTGGCTTCCATCTGTGCTTAAGTCCTTTGATTTCACATACAGAAGTATTCTCAAGCTCACCATTTCATCCCATGTTCATGTTTTCAAATTTGTGAACACCTCACTAATCAGTCATACAAACTAACAGGTCTTCAGCAACACAAACCTCAGTCTCAGATAAAACACAATAAAGATCACAGGTCTGACTTATGACCTTGGACACATGGGGAGTACATCTAATTTGGGAAATTTTCAAGTGAAATATACATTTTTTAACCCAAATAACTTTTTTGCTAATTGGCATAAACCCATTTTCAACAGTGAAACTTTGGTTTAGTTTGTTTTATGTAATGTGACTGAATAAACTATATATGCAAAAATATGTTCAATGAAAAGAAGCCCTAGCAAATTTCTTAGCAAAATCAGAAGACTTATCATAGTTTTGATGACAGAATTGAGATATATTTAGTCTATAGAACCTAGATCAACAAACAAACAAAGATCAACAAACAAACAAACAAACAAACAAATCTACTGAAAATATTTGCTCTCTGACTATTTACCTAAGAAATCAGGAAATTCAATAAACTGCTGTGCTATGTTTGGATGACTATATTGACTGATATCAATGTAAAGCATACCATATTTCATTTTAACTATATAATAGTTGAACAAATTAGTTTTTTGTCTGAAACACAGATTCATTAATTATTTGTATGTACATTTGACTGTGGCCATAGGAAACACAAAGTCTATCTAAACTATCTATCCATCTATTCTCTATCTATTCATACTTTTCTCAATTTCCCCCTATTGCTACCCAGAGGGAGGCAGGAATTATGTAGTTGGGAATGTCCTTGTCTCATTGGCTATCAGTGATTTACTTCACGGTAGCCTAGTGGGTCAGCTGCCTGCATTCTGCTTATGGTAGTTATTTATGCTCTGATGCAGACTGTTGGTGGATTGATAGTACACATTTGGCAGATACTGTTGAAATGGATTTATGAATATGATTGACATTTGAAATATCTCATCTGTAAATGAATAAAAACAAACTTTATTAAAGTCAACTTAAAAAATTATACCTTGTTTAGGTAGCTAACCACAAGACTCTGGAGGGACTAATAGTGAACATCCCCGAGTGCGAGCACTCATCCATTCAAATTACAGGAGACTGTTTCAAGTTGAAGTGAGCAAATAAAGCACAAAGCATTCGCTGCAACTTCTATTGTTGAATCGAACACCGAACTGACAAAACCATTTCAGAACCCCTCGCAGAAATGTAAAGTCAGTGTTGGGTTGCCACTGGCCTCTATAGAAAGAATAGTATGTGACTCTGGAAGAAGTTTGCACAAAAATAAACTACTAAATTGTTAAAAAATGGCATTTAATTTATACGTTAAAAAAAAGTTCAATTTGATACATTATAATACTCTAATTTTCAACATTATTTTTAACTTTTTTTAAATCGACTGTACACCCTACCATTGCTGCTTCGACTTCTACTCTAATTCACCCAAGTAGCTCTAAAGCCTGATCAGTGAACCTTTTCAGAACAATGTTTCATGGGTGTTGTTGAACATGGCTGAATTTCTGGTAAAGACTATCTGAAATAACTGACATTACAGCCCCAGTATCTACTTCCATACTCTTCTTCTTCTTTCTCCCAATTTGGTAGCCAGTTGTACCCTATTTCTAATCAACTAGCCCTTCCCTTGTACTACAAGCTCACCGGTGCAACCCTGGGACCAGCAGTGGCAAAGGCGCCGACCCACCTCCTCTGAGGCAGAACTTGCCAAGCTGGCGACCATAGCTCCAATACACACAGAGTCACTTTGCATGGGGCAGTCAGCCAATCGTCGCCTCTGAACGGACAGACAGAGCCGGGCTGGCGCAGCTGTGGATCAAACCCTGGCCACAGTGGGCAACTTGCACTCTGGGCAGCGGCGTGGCCACATGGGTGGCACGAGGTGGCAGCTGCCACCCTTAAAATGAGCTCTGCTACCCCGCTTGCCACCCCAACTCCAAGCTAAAAAAATACATTACATTTACATTTTGGGACAAACATCAACATAGATACATATTACAAAATGCAGTATTGAACATGAAAGCAGTGGTGATGACAATTAGTGGTAATGGAGTTTGAAGAGGTGGGTATTCAGTCTCAGAAGATGGCCAGTGAGTCGGCGGTCCTGACCAAGTGCAGAAGATCATTCCACAATTGGGGGGGCAGGACAGAATAGAGGCGAGACCATGCCGGGCTGCCGGGCGTTCGCAGGGAAGGGACAGTCAGTTTGCAGGGAGCAGTTCCTCTAGCAGCTTGATAGGCCAGCACCAGTCATTTAAATTTGATGTGTGCTGCAATACGGAGCCAGTGAAGAGAGGTGAGTAGAGGGGTGACATGTGTGTACTTGGGTTGTTTGAACACCAGATGTGTGGAAGCATTCGGAACCAGTTGCAGTGGCTTGATGGCACAGGCTAGTAGGCCTGCCAGCAAGAAATTGCAGTAGTCCAGACGTGAGATCACCAGGGCCTGGCCCAGGAGTTGTGTGGCTTCTTTGGTGAGGGAGATCCTCCGGATGTTATGGAGGGAGAATCGGCAGGTCCAGGTGATCTCTGCAATATGGCTCAGCTGGTTGTCCAGGGTCACTCCAAGGCTCCTGGCAGACTGAGACAGAGACACTATGGAGCCTTCCACGGTGACTGAAGCATCAATCGTCAGGGAGCCCTTCGCTGGGAGGAAGCTTCAGGTGGTGTGTGGACATCCAGGCAGAGATGTCTGCTAGACATGCAGAGATACGTGCCGGGACCTGGATCTCAGAAGGAGAGGAGAGAAAGAGTTGGGTTTCATCAGCATAATATTGATTTGAAAAACCATGGGCAGAGATGACCGAACCAAGTGATTTAGTGTATAGGGAGAACAAGAGGCACCCTTAATTTGCCACCATATAAGTTTATTTGTGAAAGAGTACAATAACTTTGTTCACAATGGAACATTTTGTAACATTAGCAAACGGTACTAGACAGACCTTAGCAAACACTACTAGACATGTCCTTTATTCTACTGGTGCTAACATGAAGCTAGCTAGCTGCATTGAGACAATTCCAACTGCTGTTTGCACAGCCTGTTTGTTGATCTCAGCACATTTAAGCAAATTCAAGGCTATCGGTATGATACAACAATACAATTATGCCATGAAAGTGGCTACAAATAAGTTAGTTGCCTGCCTAGTGAGCTCTGCCTCTGCGTACGAGTAATTTAGCAATATTTAGCATTTAATCCCAGAATGCAAAAGTGGATGAATTTGTAAAACTCTTTGCTGGACAGCATGGGAACCGTAGTATTCAGCTCTTCTGAATTGAAGCACATTTTTTTATTTGCAAAAGGATAAAAACTGAATTTGAGTTCAGTGCATTTTTTATGTGTAAATGGATGATATATTTTCAATAAAGTTTGTAACTTGGATCAATTCTATATGGATCATGCAGATTTTAAAATCTCAACTGAGAGGCTTGTAACATACCTATGCTATTTCATATAGGCTAACTGAATCATATCAAGCTCTTCATGTTTATTCATCATTATTGCAGAGTAATTTGTGTTTATACAGTACTGTGACCACATCTCTCAAGTATTACAGAGTATAGAACTAGTAGGTGGCCAGTACAATAATATGTCATTATCTGGTCATTCATTTTGCACAGAGTTGTAAATCACATAGCATGTGTGTATCCAATCACATATCACATGTTATCTCATCCTATACATAACCAGCTGGTGCCTCCCCTTATTGTGCTATTGCCCCCCACTTTGCCACCCCATGCAGAAAATCCTGGACACGTCACTGGCAAGTGCCTTTACTGTTATGCCACCCGGGGGCCCCTTCCATACTCATCATAATGTTATTGCATCTTACCATAACACTATATGGTTTCATATACTCACAACTCAACTTCACCACAAAGAGTTCTGTGTCATTCTGAGTGAATGTATATGTATATATGCTTGGTTGATGGTTCATGTTCTACTTGGTCTAGCCTGTCAATCATCCACTGGCTGCCAGCTACAGGGGACCTTGTATATTGGGTGCCAGGGCACACTTGCAGTTGGTGGCTTAGTGGGGTGTCGGCAGCCTGGCTATTTAATCATAAATTGCTTCAAAGTATTGGAAGACCCAGGGAAACAGCTCAGGGTCCACGTAGATGGGGCATCGTGGATCCCTGGCTCTCTATCCCGAACGCTATCACCTGGAGGAGCCCGGCAGCACATTAGGGGGTGGGCTCCACCCACGTCAGATGAAGTTTACTGCGTACAACCAGAGCCATTTGTAGTGGTGGGTTGGATTTTTGTGGAGACCCGTCCCTGACAATATTGAGGGGGGTCCTGTGGACACCACCAGGTGAGAACAGATATTGTGCTGAGCTGGACTGAACATGAACCAACAAGCTCTGCACAGTCACAGAGAGGATCCCCAGAGGCTAGACCACTTTCTGCACCAGCAGACAACTGTGGCAGTTTTGAGTCCTTCCATTCAGCCTCTGCAACACCCCCACCACCTTTGAGAGGCTGATGGACAGGGTGCTGGCAGGCATCCCCCAGCAGGAGTGTATTGTTTAGCTTGATGATATTCTGGCACACAGAAGCTCATTTCAGGCAGCCGTTTACCTGCTGTAGTGGGTACTGGAGAGAGTGGCTGCAGCAGGCCTGAAGCTCCAGTCTGACAAGTACCAACTCATGAGTAGAGTGGTGGGATTCCTGGACACTCATCTGCCCCTGGTGCTCATAGCCTGCTGGTCATAACACCAGCCTCCTGCACATCTGCTCTGCTCATGCTGTCGAGAGAGATCAGAAGCCCCCCTGATTCCTCCCACCCTGTCCCCCTAGCTCAAAGTGCACCAGGAGACTCCAGGACCACTTGGAGACAGCCCACTCTTTCACCATGGGGCACCTGAATGCAGGTGTGGGGCAAAAGAGAAACTGTGATGTGCAGCTTGGGGCAGGCATTTTGAGGCTGGCGAGATGGTCTGGGTTTACAGCCCCCAGAGAACAAAAGGCTGGTACCCAAAGCTGGACAGTCATTAGGTGGGGCCCTGCCTGTTCCTGAAGAGGATGGGGGAGGCAGTGTACCAAGTCCACCTACCACCCTGGGGGAGGAAGGTGGCTCTACACAGAAACAGGTTGGCCCTTTATAACAGTAATGCCACCCCTCTAAGCCAAGCCCCTGTGGTCCCTGTGTCCCCCCTCGCCAGGGAGAACATGCCCCAGGCCTACCTGCCCCACAGTCCAGGTCCTATTGGGTCCTCTAACCCTATTCCCCTTGTCCCACCAATGTGACATTGACTTGTTAAATTTGTCAAACTATTTTAATTGGAATAAATGTTAATTTAATAATTGTAGGTTTGTCAAATGTGCAAGATCTTCACTGAGTTCAATTTACAAATTTCTAAAAAATGTATCTACACCAACCACTTAATTTCACTGATTGTGTTTGTATAGTAATTGAGCGTGATTGTGAGTGAACGACAGAACCAGTGATTGCCTCAGGAGTTCTAACTGAGCCAATGTAAGCTATTTAGGTGCAGGTGTGTGGCTGCTGTAGGTGAATAAATATGAGTCTTAACAAGGTATGAGTGTGGACAGTGTATAGAGTGCTTCCATGCTGGTTTGAGATTATTATTATATATATTTTTAATAAATAGGTTGTATTTTTTGTAAAGATGCTCCTTCTCTGTTTTTATGGGCGATGCATCGGCCCACATCATCACACCCATCCTCAGAGTTGTTATGTCCTTGCAGAATGAAGAGTCTGTGAAGAAATATAAAGAGTATCTCCACTTGCATCAACACGATGGTCTTCAGAGTCTAAAATATAAACCATACAGCATGGTGCACTAGTGTGACTATCGTTGTGTTGCCACCATTTTTAGAGAGCGTTATGATGCTGACCATCTGATTTTATACAAAAAAATCTAACCAATGAGAGTGTGGCCACCTGCACACAGGTTTATATTCAACCAATAAGAAAAATGCATTATTTTTAGATTTTCTTCAAATGTGTTTCTCTAAACAACATAATGCACACAAAAAATCTAGAAAATTGAACGGGGGTTGGGTGGGAATGTTTGTTTATTCTGCACGGAATTACCCATATGTATATATGACTTGTCTCATCCACTACAGTGCTTTTTAAGTGTGGCTTTTTTAATGATATCATTGTTTATGCATGAAAAGGAATTCAAACAGTCTTAATCCATCTCACAAAGTAAGTAAATTACTAATAGGATGCCTGTATGCATATGGTATTTATTTACCATTTATTTGGTGAGCTTCCTTTTTGTCCCACGCACCTGCATTTACCATCCAGTTAACACCCATGAGATGCATGTGTGGACAACCAGCCATGGCAGCGCAACATAAATGTTTGACTTAGATGCAACATAAATGGTCCTGGACTGCATATAGATGTTTCTGTTTTTTGCTCCATCCAACCCCCTAACAGTATAATTGGATTATGAAAGCTTACTAAATGCAGTGTTCAGTGTTCTACCATGCAGACTGAATATTCAGACTCTAAATATTCGACAACCTTCAATCAAGCTTGGATGGAACAAAAACTGAAATATGGCACTTAGACAATTCATTTAACACTGAACAACATTCAATTAGTTTTTTCAATGTAGTCTGCTTTTGAAGGTGAATGAGTATTTATAGCCACATAAATGTATTTGCAGTGTCACTCAGTTCTAGTAGAATGCAATTGTTTTCAAAGGACAAACAAACACAAAAGGGGCAACTCCTCTTAATTCTGAACCACGTGTTACATATATTAAAGGACATGTGTTGATTAAATCTGCATGAACTGATTCAAACACTTTATGAATAATAGGTTTATGTGTATGTACAGGACATCTGACAATGTATCTTTAAATATCGCCAAAATATAACAATATTCTATGTGCTATAAAAAAAGCATATCTTTAATTCGACATGTAGGTGTGCCTAATATCTAACGCAATGGGTGGTAATTATGGTAATTACTTTATGTATATAACACAAGCTAATTAACTTAGTTAATCAAAGGATTTACTCACATAAAAGACTGCACTCGTTCAAGCATTAACATTTGGTGGGATATGGCCCCAAACAGTAGGCTACACATTTGAAAGTGTTTGCAAGTATTATTTGAAATAATAATTATTAAGTGCTCCAAAGTAGTGTAGGCTAATGGTCTATTTAACCATTCAGAGTTTTAAGGCAAGTGCAATATTATGCAAGTATTATTGACATCAAATGTCCAAGGGGGTAATTATAATTTCCTCCCGAGTGCCCTTGAAAAAGAAAGAGTGACAGGGGGTATTTAAACTCTTTATTATGGATATTATTTTGTGCGTTAGGGATGCGATGCCGCATCCGGATCAGACTACGATGTACAGGATGTGCGTGCTTAACTCTATTGAACTCGACAAAATAGTTGAGAGAGCCTTTAATTCCGACAATAAGCCATTTCATTCAATGTCACATCCCAAACACACAGCTTTGTTTAGATACTTTTCACGGATCTTTCTTTCGACCATTATAAACAGTCTAGAAATGAGTCATCCAATAGCGTGTAGAAACGCTTTGTTGTGTTAAAAGGGCGCTTGACTTCAAACTTGTCAATATATAGCTTGACATTGTCTGTTTTTCACAATATAATGTATCTTAAGAGATTTACATAGCCCATTCTACTTTTTTAGAATGTGCCGAAAATACTGTTTAGATAACGCGTTGTATAATACACTATTTAGACATTGTCATTCTGGCATTGAATATACGTTATACTGTATATTACATATACATATTTTTAAATATACCAATAATAATGACGTGAATTGGTATTTTAATGAATATTTGAAATGCCCAATATACAGTATTCAGTGCCAGTTAATGAAAAGTATCCAAATGTGACGGTGTTTGGAAGTGCGCTCCTTCAAACGTGCTGTTTCAGTAACCAAGTGAGGAAAACACATTGATGGTGTCATGAGAATTGTATATTACCATGCACAACTAGTGATACCTTAAATGAAAGCTGAGAAGGGGTGCGATTGGCTGTCGATTTCGAGAGCAGCCCAGATCTCCAATACAAAACCAAGAGTACTGCCCCTCGGAACTACCACAGCTAACAGTAAGGTGGAGAGACAAAAAAAATCACTGAAATATAACAGACTGCCAGATAACTTTGACATTGACTAGGCTATAACTCATCAGTGGTAGCAGAGAGCTTCTGGAAGTTAACCACATTATTCCATGCGGCCACTGTATTCTTAGTGAGTACATTTACTTTGCAGGTGGGCTAATGAAAACCCGCCTGAGAGATAAGAACACTTTGGAACCCTGCTTTACGTGAACGCTTCACTTGTGACTTATCATTCCTACTTTAAAGTCGAAGAATGGCTCGCTGTCAACATTTATTCGTCCTGTTTATCGGATGGAGCTACCTTTGCGGTGGATATTGCGCGATGCTGAAAGATAATTTCACCGGCCCAAAGAGACAGGCGGATTTGGGCCATTTTGGGGACACTCGAGATAAGGATCACCAAGTAAAGGATGAACAAGACCTGCTTTTACAGGATACAGTGTCGGAGCACATGCAGATGCTCTATGAGAAATACAACAGAGCAGGTTTTCAATTCATGGACGGAAACACGGTTCGCAGTTTTAAAGCTCATTGGGGTACGTATTGAACGCACATCGCTATCTGTGTGTGATGAAGTTCACATGTAGTTCACATTTATATACTGAATAGAATTTATTTATTTATTGTCTTTTTTTACTCTGCGATTGGTTATATTTCCGCGTGTATTGCAGCTTTGCAGTGGTATCGATGGTACTTTGGCTGTTAACAGAAATCCACCTGTTAAAAAACCGTGCGCGTGGATAAACGTGTACGGCTCCCCGTAGCGCGGACTTGTTATTCAGAATGCCAAGTAAACAGGGATTCTACTGCTTGTCAAAGTCATTTCAGCAATACGCATCACAGAATTACACATTCTAAAATTACACATAATTTTAACATGTTGTGCATTTATATCAACATTTAGCCAAAAATGAATCTCTAAAAGAAAGTAAGAGCGTAGCATATGCATTTAATGATGTTTGCATGCTGCTTTAAGTCTATGGAATAGGGTATTTGTGTGTGAATGGGTGACTGCATAGTGACTTTATTATATCGTTGTATAATTTGTCTGTAACTAAACGCTGTCTAGAAACTTAATTATTATTAACACAGTCAAATTGTTCTTATGGATATCCCGAACTACTAAATTGTATTACAATATGTGCATGGTTGAATGACCTCCCACCACGAAAAGAAATGCATTGGAAATGTTGGAAAAAGGAAAATATTGAATGATTAGTTATTATTAGTTATTTATTTAGACAAATAGTGTGGACAAATGTGCAATTTATAAAAAATATAGGGGAATTGTCATAATTTGAGGGGGAAAAAAATCTAGTACACCTAACAGAATGTCCCTGCAGTCTTGTCCGTCGCACCATGGGGGGCCCTCTGGTTCATGGTTGTCTGAGAATATTCCGCCTCCTACCGGCGCGTGTTAGAAATGCAGATGAAACTATTTTTGCGGCCCCTAATATCTGGACAACCTCATTACTCATCGTAATTACTCAGCACTCTTGTCTTTCTCAAAAGAAAGAATAGCTCACTCATCTTTCTCCTTACTGCATAAGCAACAACATGATTATTGAATTAACAAATAAATGAGTGAGGACTTTACAATGTCTTCAATCCTTGCTTTTGTTGGAAGAGGAGGAAATTATTTTGAATCAAATAGCAGTAATGTATTTTTTTTACTACTAAAAATACTAAAGTGGAATGCGATTAAAAATATATCTAATTGGTCTTTGCTGTTTATGTATCTAGGTATTATCAACGGTAAGCAGCTGCAGATCTTTAATCTGACATCTCTTACCAAGTCGGAAGACATCGTCTCTGCCACTCTGCACTATTACATAGGAGACCTACAGAACAGTACCCATGGGTGTCCAAGGCCTAAGACATGCGGTCGCCATGGCCCTAGAAAACAGGGCCACGTTCATCTCAGTGTCTGGAGTTTTGCCTCTGTGGATAACGACACGACGACTCTGGGGCACTTTCTCATCAATGTCTCCACACTCCACAGGGACTTTATATCATGGCAATGGAAGGACATAACACGGGTTGTCAACTGGGCAAAACACCACGACGAGCTGCTCATCGGCATCGATGTGGCATCGCAAGGGCGCCGGCCCTGGAAGCGGCTCCTCTTAGACCGCTCCCCTTACATTTTGGTGTATGCCAACGACTCAGCCATATCCGAGCCTGAAAGCGTGGTGTACACCCTGCAGCGCCACAAGGGAGCGCTTGTCACTGGGCTCCACAGGCTGGGTGTGCACACGCGCAACAACACTGCAGAGCGCCGGGCCAGACGCTCCACCAACATCCTCCTCCCCCTACAGAACAATGAGCTGCCGGGGCCGGAGTATCCATACGAAACGCCTGGCTGGGACGAGGCCAACCCATACGACCCGCTGGAGGACAAGCCGGCCAAGCGACCAAGGAAAAAGCTGCGCAAGAGCCAGCGCAACAAGATGCCGCTGCTGCAGTTCGACGAGCAGACTATAAAGAAAGCGCGCAAGAAGCAGTGGAATGAGCCACGGAATTGCGCTCGTAGGTATCTGAAGGTGGACTTTGCGGATATTGGCTGGAGCGAATGGATTATTTCCCCCAAGTCTTTTGATGCCTACTATTGCTCAGGATCCTGTCAGTTTCCCATGCCAAAGGTATATCTTTCTGCAGTCTGAGACTGTAAGCTTACATAAAGCTATGTCACAAAACGTTTTAGATTGTTCTTCCACACGCAGGGTGCAATACCCTTACCATCCACTAGAAAGCATTGCCAAGTAAAGTTTTTTTCAGTCTGATGGGCTTGTGCTAACTGTAAAGCGTCATGTAACTGCTGGTGTAGGTGCTGGCTATTAACACAATTTCTAACGTGGGAACATGTGAGGCCTCTAACGTGAGGCTTTTTCCTTACTGATTTAGAATTCCAATATTTATGCATATTGCAATATTCCAATATCAGCTCCCTCAACTGAATGTATGAAAATATATTACATTTTTAACTGACAGGAGCTAACAGGAGCTCCAAAAATACCCTTTTCCCTTGGGAAAGACCTGCCCAGCCTTCCAGAAATTAAAAATGGGATGTGTGCTTTTTTCAGTGGCAAATGATCAGATATGGGTAAAATGCTGCTTTAGACTTTTACTACCATATTCTTTGTACAGCAGGCTACCAATGCAGGTACAGAATATGTGCTTGCATATTGTACTCGAGAAACATGCCATTGTGGGACAAGTACATTACTGCTTCATATATTTGAAGTTACAAATATATCCCCGTATGAATTAAATGGTTTCATAAACATAAGTTAACGTGTTAATTCTGGATAAGAAAACAAATAGCACATAGATTTGACTATTTATACAACCAGACATTTTAATATGTCATCTACGGTGATGATGAAATATAGGATTTCATCTTAGTCTTTCTGGTGAAGTGCAAGTTAAACTGACAATCTTGAAACTAATATAATTATTCCAACTATTTAAATAATATACAAGGCAATTTAATTGAAGCTCCTAGTGATGACTTGTTATGTTTAAAAAAATAATTATCCGTGAATATCACTATGTTGGCTGTTTAATTTACAGCACCCTCTTGTGGATAACATATGCAAATGAAATATCTGTATCTGAGCCAGTCCAAATATCTTATACTGAGATGAAATACATATATCAGGAGATATTATATATGATTTGTGTAACCCTCTCCTATAGCTTCAGACTACTTATCTGTTAAAAGTTAAAAGTCTAGCCTAATATTATTTCCAAATAAGGTAAACCATGCTACAAATAATACATTAAATGAACAAAAAGAAAGATTTTTTTTTCTTTTTTCTTAATGAATGATTAAAACATTCTTATAAAATCACCTTTTTCAGATTTTTTCTCCCCAATTAGAAGCCAATTATACCCTCTATTTAATTAGATTAACCTTCCCCCACAAACTCGTCGCCCATCTACGGGGCAAGCTACTCTCAGAGGCCGGCGATGATCTGCCTCCTTCGAGACGGAACTCACCGACCCCCTTTCTGGAGACACCCATACGTGCTTCACAGTGAGCTCATGCCAACCACCCTCCCCTAATGGTCAGGGTCGGTCTGGTAGAGACGGGTTTCAAACCGCGTCCCTGAATAGGCAGCTCACACTCGTACAGGACCAGCCAAATACGGGTGCGTTGCTACCTGCCAGCCCCCATAAAATTCACCTCTTTAATAAGCAGATGGATGGAAAGCTGGAATTCTCCACAAAATTTAGATTTTAATTGTTTTATGGTCATTAAAAAATTATCCAGGTCTTGGAAAATGGAATAATGGGCAGGGCCAATGTAACTTTTATTTGATGTTAAATAAACACTGTTGTTACTATGATCTACCTGAATCTGTTGATATTTATTTATTGGGGGCTAAGGGACTCACCAGTTTGTAGAAAGAAGCTACTGTCCCTGAGTCTACCTATCCTCCTAATGTTGTTTAAGCAATGGATTCCTTTGTCAGGCATATTCAAGTCTTCCGATGTACTTCTCTGTGCTTTTATACTGGTAGTTTTGGAAAAGCAAGTGACTAAACTGAGGTGCCCCACCATATTGTTGCTTTTGTAATGTCACCATTTCCCGGTGCAGGCCTAGTGTTATATCACACAATACTTTATAAAGATTACCCGGTGGAGTAAATATGTAGCTGTGAAAACTGTACTTCAGACAGTGTCCCAGCTCAGAGTGGATGAGTGTGAGACTGTTGCAGCATTATACATAGAATATCCTCAAAATCCTTTCTGTTTCTGTTCCTTTGCATAATCCTGAACAGTCTGGCCCCAGGATAATTTAACCTCACAAATTGACTTGATTAACTTGACTTGAAGTGAACACTTGCTTAATTATTTTACTCAATGCATATGGACTTTGGAACAGAGGTTTAAACAGTGGATGAAGATAAGGTGATTGTGATTATAAAGGTAGTCACTGACCTCCTGTCTCTCTGCCTTGCAGTCCCTGAAACCCTCCAACCACGCTACCATCCAGAGCATTGTCCGGGCAGTGGGCGTAGTCCCAGGCATCCCCGAGCCCTGCTGTGTCCCTGATAAGATGTCCTCCCTCAGCATCCTTTTCTTCGATGAGCACAAGAATGTGGTCCTCAAGGTTTACCCCAACATGACCGTGGACTCATGTGCCTGCAGATAATACACAAACACAGCCTGGTGCCTTCCCCTCAAGAGTTCCTTTTGCACTGGAAGAGAGACTACAATCCCCATAACTACATTTACATTTTTGTAATAAAGGAGGCATAAACTGAAGCAGTTATGAAGGACCCGTCTTCTCTTTTTCTTTATTTTCTAAAAAAATCTATTGCAGGCTTCCATGCATGAGTGCTTATTGCGACTCTTTGGTAATAGCCTCCGCCCCTCCTGTGAGAAATGCTCCTCACCCAAACACAATGGATGCTGGTCTGCAACTTATAGCACCTGTCAGTAGGAAAACGGCAAACTCTGCTGCCTCATCTCATTGACTTTTTTTGTGTGCATGAAAATTCACCTGGTGTGAACTTTCGCTCCTCTCCTCATGAGTTGTCATCTTGCCAACCTCACGTTTACTGTTACACTGCAGTAATATATGACTGTGTTCACACTTTCACTTAATAGTTTGTATTTTCTATCTATGAAAATCATGTTAAAGTATTCTTATGGCTGCTATATCAAGATATATTTGTTTGCAAAGCCAAAATGTGGTTTGAAATGCATTTCCAGTAGGATAGCCATTAGGTGATCAATATATGTGGGTATAATTATTTTTCTCAAATATACATGTATTTACCAGTTATACATCTGCAATGTGGCATAGCAAGGAGGGAGTCAACGTCACCTTTGCAGAACTGTGTAGCCAACTGCATCGCATGGCTCAGTTTTCCTCTAATCCTACCTGTTAATAATGGGAAGTTTCTAATTCCTTTATAGCCAAGGCATTTACTCTCACCTGAGCACATATAATACCAGTTCTCATTCTGACACATATCATCGGTATTGTAAAAAAATAATAATAATACTTTTCAATCAATTAAAATTTTTTTATTACTACCTTCATTAGGCTTAAACATTTAAGTCACGTGGGGTTTTGAATAAACTTTATTCATCACAGAGCCATGAAATATTGACAGTATACAACCCATGATTTACACATACATAAATATGAACAGGATAACGTTTATACACCATGCTAGACTGATAGGCCTGTGAACCCAACAGAACAGTTAGAGACCTACTCACTGGATAGGTACGGAATGCAGGCTAATTGTCTTGCAAGCAATAATGTACAGAAGGCTACAAAGAAGATATAAAGACAACTTTCAAATCAAAACACTGTAGAAGACAGAAATCGATTATCTGCAACTATTTACAAACAGAATCAATCTGTAATTACCGCTTTTGTATAAAGGGAAGTACAGGATTTGAAAGTTATGTTTTCTTTTCTGCATGCAGACAGACAGCATTTCAGTTTTGGAATTTTATTTCTTGATATTGGTTACTAATTAATTAATTTGTATGTCTCTTATCTGTGTTTTGTTTGTACAGTGAGACATGACACAACTTCCAAAATTGTTTTAATGCAGTTTGCTTGGTTTGAGGAAGGCTGTTTCAATATTTTAATTAACACAGTATTTATTTCAGCACAAGGATAGCTTCACTCACTTCACTGCCTCTCTTAGTGTAGATATAATTTCCTCTAAAACGGGGGTATTCAAGCAGTTTATTCTGTCAATGGTGGAGCCTGTAACCTTGGAAGCCCATGATTTTAGACCACCAAATGGAGTCATGAGGTCAGAGAAGGGCTTGCTGTGTTTGGGTTCACTGGACATTGGCATGCTATATCTTCGCTCGCACTTGTGCTTACATAGGCCTAACTATAACAGGTGTAGGCCAGTGAGACAGGTAAATCCTCTGTATCTATATGCACCACATTTTCTCATGCAGTTTTCATACATAGTGTCCTCATATGTCATGTCATGCAGTGGGTTATTCCCTTGACAATGTGCTGTATATATCTGTTGTACAGTATAAGGCTTTCTGCCTTATATAAGAACAGTGGAATTGCCAAATTAACTGTTTTGTTTTTTACTATCTCTACTTGTGTATGTACAGGATGTGAATATATACATATCATTTATATGGTACAAAAGACAAAGTTATATAGGCACATTATATTTTGATCCTCTCAGTAGAATTGTAGAAGTACCCAGCCTTCACGACCGTAAATTTGTCCCAAGATTTGCAGGTTGTTAGCATGCCATCTAACAGATGATAACCACAGCAACAGTAAATGGGAAACAGTAAATTAGATGGGATTCTTCCATTTTCAACAGTTTTTGACATGTGCCTTGTCAAAGTACATTGTCACTCATCCAATATCAGATTTCTCATATTTGTAATTAGATGTGAGTGAGTAATATCCCTCATATCCCTATCACCCTTGTTTAGAAGGATTGTTTATTAGCAAATTGCATATTTCATATTGTATGCAGCACCACTACTTAATTGTACACCATAGTGCAACTTTATCTGCTCTACATAGTGATACCAGCATTCAGTTCCTCACTGTTCAATACATACATAATAAAGTCAATGAACCATATTTATTTTGAAAAGTAAAATTACATTTAGCGGCTAATACATTTTATAGATATGTATATTGGTTTTGTATATAATGTATGTCTAAGATACTGTATGCTGACCTTCTTATGTCTTTCAATGAAGGAAGTAACTTTTTTGAAATAACCAATTCCATTTTTTTAAGTCAAATAGAAGTCCACATAATTATGTGTGAAGGCTATCATTAATTTTTTTAATCCACCGATAATGAAAAAAAGACTAAGTCACCTTGACTAAAAAATATTTCATATATTTTAAATTTACGTTAGACTGGGTAATTTTTTTGTCAGATAGCTTAGGTAGTATCATTTTGTTCTATTCCTGAGAACATGCTTTCAATTAACTGAACTGAAATACCATTTTATTAGCTCTATTCTATTGTAAAATGCATACTAGTAGCCTATTTCAAATTATTTCACTTTTTTTCTCTGTTAAGGAATTATATTGTGTTGTCAACAATTGTATACAGTACATGGTTACGGTTTATATACATGGGACAATTTTGTATTGCTGTTGATCCTTTTCTACTGTTTGCATCTTCAACAAATGCTAATGGAGTTACATATTGTACTGATGCAGGTTTTTTGACTGGAGAATTTCCTTGCAACAAGTCACATTAACACAATCAGTGTATTTAGAACTCTTAAAGCATTTAAACAAATGTATACCAAAAGTAATGTCGGAAAGTTAAAAATGGACAAGTCTTAGGAATAAGATCGTAACCTGCATTGTTATCCATTGGCCAGGCATTGTCAGAATTACCTTTTCATGTGTGTATATTTTAAATAGATAAGAAAGCTTCCTCTACCCCACTTTACAATCTTTTTGTAAATGTTTAGCTGTAGGTAAAAGGAGATGCTTGTACAATAAGCTTCATAAAAATATATTTGTATATGGAAAGGAACTTTAAAAAAAATGCATTTATTTATTTTCTGTATGTGGTATTTCTTTTTTTTTTTGTTTTGGGGAGCCTAGGGGACATATTACAGAAACATCCTAACTGTAAAATCTTATCTATCTCTTATCTATATCTTTGAATGAAATGTAGTAATTTTTCTATTACAGAACAACGGTTCCTAACGTAATTGTCTTATCCCAGATCCAGTTAGGAGAAAGGTATTACAGAAGAATCCTAACTTGTTGAAATTCTAAATAAAGTGTCTTAACTTTAAGGATGATACTTGATTCTTATTTTCGTTGAATTTGAATGTTCAAGAAAAGTTAGGATTTCCTACATGGAGATAAGATAGGATGGGCCGGTTAAGATACGATTCTTAGAATTAGGATTTGTTTTTGTACTATGAATTTTGGAAAAATCCTATCTAGGATTTGTGAGATGAAGTTAGTATTTGTTTCTGTAATACGCTACCCCGGTTGCTGTATGGCAGGCAGTGTGGAGAGAGGGGAGGGGGCGGGGACACAGAGAGAATTCCGCCACTACTGATGTATACGCCCACTTCTCTGTAAACTCTCTACGCTTGGAATGCAAGCCCCCAAATTAATAAAGCTACGTATGTATGTCAGCCTACACTTTTTCTTGCATGCCAAATACATGCAATTTTATTCTGAAATGTTGAATAACTTGAAAGTGTTGTTTTTTCTGTGGATGGATTGTTAATACTGTATGCAGTGAGTATTATGCCCCTTCCCCATTTCAATCAAGCCTTTTGGGCTAAGATTATTTGAATGTATGGTAGATATTAAAACTGGCTTCTGGATCTATAGGTCATGGGGTCACATCCCATGGGTTGTTGTCAATACCCTTGAGCAAGGTACTTAACCACACTTGATTTGGTAAATGGCTTGATCTCTGTAAAGGCTGTGAGATCTACAATTGTATAATTGTGTCCTATATTAGGGCATCAGCTAAGCAATACTATAAGTGTGGCAAATATGATTAAGGAGGGATGTTGACAGTTCAGTGTAATTTATATACTTCATGTATGGTTCTGCTCATCAAATGATGTGTTAAAGTAGCCCCCTTTGCACTTGCTTGAGATCAGTGGCTGAAACCTACACTATTGGCAACTCTGAGGTAGAAATGCCTCACTATTCAGCAGATTGTCACACTGTGGTAATATACAGACAGTGATGCAGAGAGAGATGTTTGACACACCATTTGTCAGGTTAGTCGAACATATTAGTGAAAACGGTTTTAGTCCTCTAAAAAATGACATTCTATTATCTGGCATGTCTTCATTTGAAACATAATACCATAATACCAATATACCATTCAATGACCATAGACCAAAACATTTTCATATAGACAATAGCTGAACACACTTCAAACATATTTTACAGTTTGTGGATGACTATCACTGGTGTGACACATCTGCTAAGATTTACAACAGACAAGGTGAAAGCTTTTCAACTGCACTTTCCTGATGCATAGCACAGAATAGCACATCTCTGACGGTTTCATTTCAGTCAAAGCCTCAAATCCTTATTTACCTCATGTTCCTTTGGTCTGTGTCTTTCAATGCATGTTTATTTTCTTACACAGTATAACAACAAAATATAAAACAATTTGTTTTATTCAATTTCAATTTTTATTCAATTTCATACATTTCACATTGTTGCAATGGAGTACGAAAACATTGATTAAAGCATGCAATATTACATTTTATTACAGTTTAACAGCACTCATCAATTATGCCAAGGCAGAAAGGCTATGTTATGCCCTATTATCATCCTATAGAATATGAGTGTTCACTAACCACTTTACCATCACTTCATAGTATTGACTAAGCCATATTCTTATAGCAGTAACAATGGCATCAATCAGAAAACACTACAATTGTATTGACAGTACCTATGATGTGGCACTTTTTGTACACTCGTTCCCCCCATTTTATATAATCAGACCTTTTGTTCCATAGAAAACCACACAAGTTTTAGAATATATTTATTTGAAAAATGTACAGCAGTCGTGATGACATACGCATGAAGCTGTCAACAATTATTTAATTTTAGGACAACAAACATCACACCAAATAAAGAAATAAAGAGTTCAAAGGCTACACAATTTTCCTTCTGGATTTAGATTCACTCGGTGGGGTCAAAAGTCTACTTTAAACCCCAACATACATTTTATGCTTTCCTTCCTTATCTGATCCACTTTCACAAAAAATGTGTGTGTGTGTGTATATATAGATTTTTTTTTTAAAGGTTCATACAATTCATACTGAAATACAGGGAATGCACTTGGATTCCTTTCTGGAGGTAGACTGCAAAGACCTCATGAATCATTTACTCAGCCACAGGTGGTTTACACGCATTTGAAAGTGTTAAAATCTCATACATCATCGACACCTCGGCCATACAGGAGAACTGCCTTTTCCCCCCAACTGCAAAATTTACTCTTGGGCCAAAAGATAAATATTAACTCTGGTTTCGCACAATTCTCTGTGGCAGTCACAGTTCATAACTCAAGCGGAGGGAGACATCTTTGGAGTTAATATTTGCAGCATTCAATGGCTCGGCTCTCACATAGTGTTGATTCATGTGCTGTCAGGCAGTTTAATGGCAGCGGGTTGGGATGAAGCCGAATTTGTTGATATTCATCATCCCGACTCGGGGAAGACGGTGCTCCCAAAGGCTGAACTCTGCCAGTGAGAGATGTGGGCCCGCTGGTGAGGCCTGCATCTAACCTTTGTCTGACTAGAGTGCAGCAGTGGCACGGATGCTAATCCCACTCAGTGGCCGCTGGCGTTTTTGGCGGTGGGGTGAGGTGGCGATGAGGCCAACGTGCAGGGTCCCTCAGAAGTCTGTGTCCCAGCCGGACAGCTCGTCTGGTGGAGTTTCCTCATCAGGTTGGTAACGATCGAAGTAACTGTGGTCCGTGGGACCTCTCAGCTATGACACAACCAGACATACAACACAGAAGGAATATATTTTGTTGATCATTTTATTGAGAATTAACCACTGCCTATAATTTATGAAAATGCCTACATTTATGAAAAGATAGAGGGTAAAAATATATAAAATACACTAAAATATATAAATTATTATATATAAAATATATAGTATTATAAATATATAATTATATTTTTCAATTTCAACTTTTTAAAATGGCCACATCATTTGTTTGGCATCATCAAAGCTGATAACCTGTTAATTATCCAAAGCTGCAGGACACTTGGTGTTAGCAGTGGCGGTCCTGGCTCACTTGGTGCCCTAGGCGAGATCAGTCATAACCCCCCAAGCCCCAGAGAGTCCACGCAAAACAAGTCCTATGTTGTAACAAGGCGCAATAGGTACCCCTTGTATTTGAAGAAAATATAGTAATAAAATAAATAATATTGTACTCAAATATGAAATGGTAAAAATCCAAGATATTGTGGTGTCCCCAGGGGTTGGGCGACACTCACGGACCTTGCAGAGGGCGTAGGCAAGTTTAAGAACACAGAGGCGGCAGTATTCAAAACAAAATGATAATTTAATAACCAAACTCTTGACAACACAAAACAAAGGGTGGGGTCTTCGGGGGAATACAAACACATAAAGTCCGCAATCCTTAGCTCGTTGTCAAAGTCCAATCCAATTCCAAAATCCAGTTCAGTTCCGCAATCCAGTCCGTAGTCAATATCCAAAGGGGGTCCTCAAAATAATCCGGTCAAACACAAACAAACACTCCAACACGCTCTCCAAATCCTGGCTGGTCAACGACTTCACAGGCTTCTTTCTCTTCAAACTCACACAGCAACTCCTCACAAACACGTTCCTACTCCTCTCTCAGTGTAATGGGATTCAGCCCTTTAAATAGGCCTTGAAATGGCCTTCAGCTGGTCATTAGTCCCGTTGCCTTCACTTGGCTCAGGTGTGACTGTGGCCTGCTGGGAAATGTAGTGTTTCCTGGCTCCCATGTGTTGTAGGCCAGGCAGCCATTTTGTTGTGCAGCCCCTTGGGCTGCCACACACCCTCCTCCTCAGCTCTGACCTCGGGAGGGCTGAGCGGCCTATGTCCAGCGGCCACCAGGAGGGCCCCCCTCTCCCGGTCCACTCAGGCAGTGCTCCACCGGGATCAAATGTCCAGACTCCATAGTCTCCGTTTGCCTGAAAAAACATCTGGCAGACATTACTGAGTGACGCAAGTCACTCACCTTGACCGCCTCCCAGTGGCCATATGGGTGTACTGGCTCTGGGCTCCACAGACGGAGCGGTCATCGCTCCTGCTCTGGTCTTCACCAGCCCTCCATGGCTCCTCCTGTACACCGTTTTGTCATCTGGCGTCCTCTCTTTGGCCTTTTCTGCCACTGCCACTTTGCTTTTATGTGGTCAGGTTCAGCCACCTGGGAAAACATTTTCTTCGAAACATGTTTCTCTTTATCTTTATATGGCAGCCTGTTTTGTTTCCCTTTTCTCTTCAGGTGAGTACTTCTAAACTTCATTTTCTCCTCTGTCTTTTTACTTTCCGTGGAACAGAAGGACTCACCACATCAGGAGATGGTTGGGTGTCCCACCTGACCTCAGCCATCGCCAAGAGGCTTTCCTCCATGCTATGGTCCCACCATAGCTCCTCCTCCGCAAACTGCTCTTCCAGTTCCCCTCCAAGGTCCGGCAGGCTGAGTGGGACTGAGGACCATCTATCCCGCTCCAACTCCAACGTCTGGTCATCATCCTCCCAGCTCCGCTAGCTGTGAGACCTCCACCTGCGTGCTAGCGTCTTTGGTGACAGGAACACACATCGCACATTCCACTTCTTCGCTCACCTCGTCCAGTTGATCTTGTAGATCCAGCAGAGTCTCGGTTTGGATTTTTAAAACCTTGCGAAAGGAATTCTCTGTGGCCTGCTGCTGGGCTTCTTTCTGGTCCAGTCTCTCGCTCAAGACCTCAGCCATTTTGTTGTGCAGCCCCTTGGGCTGCCACAATATATACAAATAACAAATTGAAATTGAACAATAAATAAAAATAAATAGATAAATAAAAATAGCATGCTTTTTTAAAAATGAACAAAAATGTTTACAGGAGGTGCTGTCCAAGACAATAAATAAGAACACTGAAACATTGCACACTCATTTAAAAATTGCAGGTGCACACAAATAAAACAAAATGAATTGCACCTTTTCAATACTGGCTGAGTCTGGCTCAATGTGGCTGAAAGTTCATTATGCACAAACCAGACTGTTTTGCTGCTAGTTTAGCTGGACTGTATGCATGTTAACTAGCTAGTATTAAGCTCATAGTGATGCAGTATGGTGCTTTGTTGTTGGACTTCTGTGCCTGTCACAGATTGTCCATAACGAACACCATGTTCAAGCACAAGCGTGTCCATATATGCACCTGGCACCAGGACACCCTGGGCCGCAGTTCAATGATCGACTTTGTGGTCGTGTCGTCGGACTTGCGGCCGCATGTCTTGGACACTCGGGTGAAGAGAGGGGCGGAGCTGTCAACTGATCACCACCTGGTGGTGAGTTGGCTCCGATGGTGGGGGAGGATGCCGGTCAGGCCTGGCAGGCCCAAACGTATTGTGAGGGTCTGCTGGGAACGTCTGGCAGAGTCTCCTGTCAGAAGGAGTTTCAACTCCCACCTCCGGGAGAGCTTCAACCATGTCCCGGGGAGGCGGGGGACATTGAGTCCGAGTGGGCCATGTTCCGTGCCTCTATTGTCGAGGCGGCTGACCGGAGCTGTGGCCGCAAGGTCGTCGGTGCCTGTCGCGGCGGTAATCCCGAACCCGCTGGTGGACACCGGCAGTGAAGGATGCCGTCAAGCTGAAGAAGGAGTCCTATCGGACCTTTTTGGCCTGTGGGACTCCGGAGGCAGCAGTGATGGGTATCGCGAGCCAAGCGGAGGAGCGCGGCCGGCGGTCGCTGAGGCAAAACTTCGGGCATGGGAGGAGCTCGGTGAGGCCATGGAGAACGACTTCGAAACGGCTTCGAGGAGGTTCTGGACCACCATCCGGCGTCTCAGGGGGAAGCAGTGCACTGTCAACACTGTGTACAGTGGGGATGGGGCGCTGCTGACCTCGACTCGGGGCGTTGTGGGTCGGTGGAGGGAATACTTCGAAGACCTCCTCAATCCCACGACACGCCTTCCAGCGAGGAAGCAGGGTCTGGGGACTCGGGTGGGCTCTCCTATCTCCTGAGGTCGCCACGGTGGTTAAAAAGCTCCGTGGTGGCAGGGCCTCGGGGGTGGATGAGATCCGCCCGGAGTCCCTCAAGGCTCTGGATGTTGTGGGGCTGTCTTGGTTGACACGACTCTGCAGCATCGCGTGGACATCGGGGCAGTGCCTCTGGACTGGCAGACCGGGGTGGTGGTCCCCCTCTTCAAGAAAGGGGACCGGAGGGTGTGTTCCAACTACAGGGATCACACTCCTCAGCCTCCTGGTAAGGTCTATTCAGGGGTTCTGGAGAGGAGGGTCCGTCGGATGGTTGAACCTCGGATTCAGGAGGAGCAATGTGGTTTTCGTCCTGGTCGCGGAACTGTGGACCAGCTCTACACCCTCCGCGGGGTCCTGGAGGGTGCATGGGAGTTTGCCCAACCAGTCTACACATGTTTTGTGGACTTGGAGAAGGCTTTCGACCGTGTCCCTAGGGGAGTCTTGTGGGGGGTGCTCCGGGAGTATGGGGTACGGACCCCTTGATACGGGCCATTCGGTCCCTGTACGACCGGTGCCAGAGCTTGGTCCGCATTGCTGGCAGTAAGTCGGACTTGTTCCCGGTGAGGGTTGGACTCCGCCAGGGCTGCCCTTTGTCACCGGTTCTGTTCATAACCTTTATGGACAGAATATCTAGGCGCAGCCGGGCGTTGAGGGTCCGGTTCGGTGGCCTGAGTTGGGTCACTGCTCTTTGCAGATGATGTGGTCCTGTTGGCTTCATCGGGCCGTGACCTTCAGCTCTCGCTGGAGCGGTTCGCAGCCGAGTGTGAAGCGGCTGGGATGAGAATCAGCACCTCCAAATCCGAGACCATGGTTCTCAGCCGGAAAAGGGTGGAGTGCACTCTCCGGGTCGGGAGGAGATCCTGCCCCAAGTGGAGGAGTTTAAATACCTCGGGGTCTTGTTCACGAGTGAGGGAAGGATGGAGCGGGAGATCGACAGGCGGATTGGTGCGGCGTCGGCAGTGATGCAGACGCTGCATCGGTCTGTCGTGGTAAAGAGGGAGCTGAGCCTAAAGGCAAAGCTCTCGATTTACGGTCGATCTATGTTCCTATCCTCACCTATGGTCACGAGTTGTGGGTAGTGACCGAAAGAACGAGATCGCGAATACAAGCGGCTGAAATGAGTTTCCTCCGCAGGGTGTCTGGGCTCTCCCTTAGAGATAGGGTGAGGAGCTCGGTCATCCGGGAGGGGCTCAGAGTAGAGCCGCTGCTCCTCCGCGTCGAGAGGAGCCAGATGAGGTGGCTCGGGCATCTGGTTAGGATGCCTCCTGGACGCCTCCCTGGTGAGGTGTTCGGGCACGTCCCACCGGGAGGAGGCCCGGGGAAGACCCAGGACACGCTGGAGAGACTATGTCTCTCGGCTGGCCTGGGAACGCCTCGGGATTCCCCGGAAGAGCTGGACGAAGTGGCCGGGAGAGGGGAAGTCTGGGTCTCCCTGCTTAGGACGCTGCCCCGCGACCCGACAAGGAGAAGCGGTAGAAGATGGATGGATGGATGGATGGGTGATGCAGTATAGCGCTATTATGACCCCCCAAAATTCACAGAAAAGGTTCAGCATCATTATGGCCACTGTAATGTTAGCTAAAAGCTTGAGCTAATAGCTAGCATTAACTTTAGTATAGCAATTGATGCAATACCTAGCTAGCACGATTATTTACTAGACTACAAAATGTAACATAATGTTCATGATGAGATGACATAACACAGCACATACCTTTATCTTTGGCCCATTTCTCCTTTTCTCTAAACTGAAATTCCGAAGGCTTTAACCTTTTCATTTTGGCAACGTACCTCAATGTGTGTGTGGCACGATTGTTTTTGTGACTAAACGATTGCCCATCAATGCAGGGTCAAGAGACTAAACCATTTCACCTTGGTGGTGTACAGACTTGTTTTCATTTATCATTATATTTTAAACCAGGCAAAATTGCAGCTGTATATCAGTAGCTATTGAGATATTATTTACATTTGCTTATGTGTGTTACGTGAGCAGGGGTGCATTTGGTTGCAATGCTATTTTGTGATTTCATTGATTGACTTGTACTGTACAGTGAGAGTTTGGGGAATAACCTACAACATCAGCGCTACACCAGTGCTATGCTAGTGTAGCGCTGTAGCGCAGCGCTGAGTGCAGATGAGCGAGACTGAAGTGAGCGTGCATCTGTGTCTGTATATGGAGAGCTGTGTGCGTGTTCCCCTTGCCGGCGTGCCGCCCTAGGCAACTGCCTATGTCACCTATGCCAGGATCCGCCACGGTGTGAGCAGAAAAACCTGAAACTAAAAAAATCAAGAAGCTAAAAAAAGTAGATGTAGTGACTTCAGACAGGGTAAGTTTACAATTCTCATAAGTCAGGGCTGTGCAATAAAACATTCACCACAACTGAAAACTCTCTGACTCTGTCAGCCTCATTAAAGGCAATGGCCTGCACTGACAACACAAAACACATCCAGATCATGATTGGAGACTGAGGCTTCACAAACCCCACAATGGGTAGAACTACAGTATCAAGCCTCATCAATGACTGCTTTGAACCAATCACAGTGTTTGCTATGGAGAAGTCAGTGATGGAGGAAGAGTCAGTGATTAGCATCATATGGTAGCTCAATCAAATTTGTAACTGGAAAGTAAGCAGAATTTGCAAACAGATATAGTATATTAAAGGTAAAGTAACAAGAAACAGTGAACTTTCACATTCAGATTCGTTTGATGTTTATGATTAATATTCCCAGTACTGTATATCAATTTTCTTTTACATATCACAGACAATTTAACAAAATATGTTAATAGCTGAGCAAAACAAGGAAGTCATCCCATCAGAATGTTTGACATCAGAAGGCAGGTAACAATGATCCAGCCACAGTCCCTCAGTTATTTAACCATTTCAAATAGACATACAGGTAACTGCCAAAATAAAGGAAACACTAAAATAAGTGATGGGTTCTGGAGGCTCTGCTATGGCATGGTTTAGGTCCATTCAACCCCTTAGACGGCAAAGTAAATGGCAAAAATACAAAGGAAGTGATAGCATTCATCCTATGCCAAAGCATTTATATTCTGATGGTCCCTGAATGGTTTGATAAGCATGAAAACGATGTAAACCATATGCCTCAGTCACCAGATCTCAACCCAATTGAACACTTATGGGAAGTTCTCATTGAAGAATAGTTTTGCACCCCTCTAATAGACTTCCAGACACCCGTAGAATGCCAAGGCACATTGAAACTATTCTAGCGCCTCGTGGTGGCCTAACGCCCTATTAAGACACTTGATATTGGTGTTTCCTTTATTTTGGCAGTTACCTATATGTGTTACCTGCCTACACCTGACCATTTCCACTTAATTTATTTCATTACAATACCTTTTTTTACTAACTGGTGCAGGAACTCCAAGGCAAATTAGCTAGCTAACCAATGTTAGCTAGATTCGCACCACACATACAAACCACATAGAAAACAGTAACAGCAGTATTTAAATGGACATCAGACATTTCCAAATGCAGAGTGTTTACATATAAAGTGCAAAATGTGCATTAAGATGGGTCAAGCCAGGCAAATTATTCTGTGGTGTAGATTACAAATTGATTGTTTGGCAATATTTCAGAAGCCCTGTACTTAAATATTCTGATTCAAACAGACAGATGTGAGGAACAGATGTCTACCTCTCTCTTCAGAGGGGATTTCAGCTTCCTGACTTTCAGTCCCTCCCAATTGAAGCCGTTAAACCACCTGTGGGTAAAAAAGAGAGAGGAGACTAAAACTCAATTGAAAGTTAATGCTCCACTTTCTATCCTCACCTCAGGACATCACATTTCATATGACTCATAGTCCATTATGCTCAACACTGCAACGGTAATGCAATAATCATGACGGAGACTGTGCCACTGGGGTGGGGGGTCTGTGTTAAATGCACTTCTGCCTCTGTCTGTACAATTGAATTGGTGACTTGTGAAGGTAGCAGCTCAACATAAGGTAGAAGAACACAGGCTGCATGGTTGGTGGGTGGGGGGTGGAATGAAATTCAGCCAAGTAAGGCAGAGGCTGAGGGCGGAGAGACTGAGGTCAAGATTATTATCAGACCATCTGCTGGGGTTTAAAGAGTTTTAAGTAAATTAAGGTCCTTGAAGTGGCGCCCTGCTAATGTGGCGAAGCTAGAGCAAACTGGGGCCTGCTGGGGCAGTGAGGATCCATTAGCCATCCCCCCACAATTGGGTAGAAAAGGCGGGCACCAGCCTCAAAAGTCATGAACTACAACTGGAGAATTATCACACAGATCAAGGAACAGTCAAATCCTCAGTTAATGAAGCATTCACACGTAATTAAGCTAATTAACCATGATAATGTAGTCCTGCCGTCTCACCTGTGCTTTTTGATATCGGTTATTCCATTTTTGAGGTTTCCCAGTCGTTCAGTTGGATTTTGTCTATGAAAAAAAGACAAGGGCAGAACATTTTCTAATGAACTTTTTATTCTGGGATGTAAAACTACAATACAAAGAACTTACATTTTGCTGAACAATAGGAACTTTATAGATGTCAATTATAATTTATGTAATCATCATTCACAGTTTTGACTCAAGTTAATGAATAACTGGACTCGTCTGGGTAAACTTTGCCATGTCAATGAAACAAAGCTCTTTTAAATAGCACACAGGCTCATATTCAAAACAGAGGCTACATATCTAGTGTGATTCAGAGACTGTGGGAGTGGATTAGCCGCTAGTTATACATTAAACCTGGGAAAAATAAGTCTCTTAAAGAAGTTTATTTAAAGTTGTGCATGTTCCACAGAGTAAAACATTTAATAAACGTGTTCTTCCTCCAACTTTGTTGACTTAAAATAAACCGCTGACCCACTGGCTGTACCTGCACAGTTTTCGGATCAGGTCCTCGGGCCTCCTTGTTATCCGCTTGGGAAACTCCATCTTCTCTATGCCTTTCAGGATGAATGTGTATGTCATCATCTGGTCTGTCCCAGAGAACGGGGGACTGTGGGACCAGAGAGAGTCATCAAACACAGCTTTCCCTAAACCTCTCGTCAGCTTCCACCTGAAACCTGAATTGGCCTATAGCCTTCACTATATTGGACTTTTCTTTTGTTTTTTGAATAACATTTATTTAGACTCATGCCAGTGTCAAAAGCATGCTGATGCTTATTGGGATGGATATTATTCTGAGGGCAGCTCTGCCTCAGAGGAAGGACAAAATGTGATTGGTAAGCTCAATGGCCAAAGCACTTGGTGGTATGCAAGTTATTTAGTTAACAAACTATATAAAACAAACATGTTCAACTTATTTAGGAAATTAGCTAAGAACATGCAAAAAACGAACTACATAAATAATCAAAAAGGTATGTTATCTTACCTTTCATAAAGAATGGCTGCCAGCGTAAGCTCTAGGTGATTGAGCTAAGCAATCACATTTTGTTCCTCATCTGAGGCAGAGCTGCCCTCAGAATATTATTCATCCCTAAAAAATGCTTTGCATATTGCCTGCACTACATGGGATTTTTTGTATGAGTTTTTTAACTGCATTTTTCTTAGTACCATTAAGATAAAATAAATGTTTTTCATTTGTTGAGAATTTTCTTTGAGTGCCACCAGTATAATGCAGCCACAAAATAAATATTGAAATAATATATATAAAAAAATAACTATTGGATCTTTCTGTCAAGAATAATTACATAAATAATTGTTCACAATAAATATTCCCTCTAAATTGTTTTATGGTTTAGTAATCCTCTCTGACCAGCACTTTTGGTAATATTCACTGTGCCGTTAGTAAGCCAGAGTTTGTAGTGATTTCTGAGACACCCCTGCTGTTTGATTCCGAGTTTTTGCCTTCCGATTTTGTTTGTTTGCTCATCTGCTTATTTGGTTTTGATCTTTGGACTGCCTTTTGACTTCTCTTTTTGGATTCCGTTTTTGTACCTCACCTGACTCTGACTACCGGCTTTGAATTCTGCTTGATAAATAAACGTTCCTTCCCTGCCTTATCCTGGTCTGCGCCTGGGTCCTTGTTCGGTCCCTCACAATAAAAGTGTCACATGATGCCAGGAAGTGAGGAGAGTGTGTTGTACTAACTTGCCCATGAGCAGCTCAAAGACTAGGATTCCCAGGGACCAGAAGTCCACGCTGAAGTCATGGCCTTTGTTGAGAATGACCTCAGGAGCCACGTACTCCGGGGTGCCACAGAACGTCCACGTCTTCTGCCCGCACCCAATTTTTTTAGCAAAGCCAAAGTCCACCTGACAGGAAAACCCATCAAATGGCCATTATCTGGAACTTCTTCACTTCTTGGGGCAGCAATTTATTTAACATGGGTCATTAAATATGTCTATGCTTTTCCGGATCAAGAATTACTCAATCCTGTTATTTCACATAAAAATCTTTACCTGTTTAATAATACATGTACTGTGCTCTATGCCTAGATCTAAATAAACTGTCTAAAATAGTCTCAAACATTGAGGCAGCGACCTATGAATTGTGAAAGTGAAAAGTGAAAGTTTATTGGTTTTAGGAGGCAGAAAAGTAGCAGGATGTCTGAAGACAGACGGTATAAGCAGAGTCCATGTGTCCTGTGCTTTCTGAGTGCTTTCCAAGCAATTGTCAGTTTTTGCACCTGCTAAATTCAATAAACTTTAATTTGTTGTGATTGGAAGTTTTTTATTCATTCATCTCTTGAGAATGTTTATTTTATCCACTGCCACTGTTATATGTCTATGCTTTTATACACAAAATCCCACCAGTTTAATGTATCCCTCTGCATCCAGCATGAGATTCTCCGGTTTGAGGTCTCTGTAAATCACGCCATTGCAATGCAGGTAGTCAAAAGCCTCAGCCACACAGCCCACACAGAACTTGGCTGTATTCTCATCAAAGCTACCCCTGCAAAACAAGGGGACACGCAGAGATATGTCAGTATTACAAAGCCATAAAGGAAAAGACTGTCATTGTGTGGTCTTAGTGGTATTTACCTAGCTCTTTTTACATTCAATATTCTACATCAAATACATTGCCCAGATTTCTGCCTCATGGTTGGGAGAGGATAGACAGTGAGTGGCAGGATAGCCATATGGACATTTAGCCAAGTCTGGACATTTAGCCTGTTACACTAACCCGCCTGTCTGAAAGCATGCTAACCCACCTCTGTTGGACCAGGCCAACCGACCTCTCAGAGTAGGTTAACCCTCCTATCTTGGAACAGGCTAACATCTGTCTCAGAACAGACTTATCTCAGAGTAGGTTAATCCACTGGTCTCAGAGTAGGCTAACCCACTAGTACCAGAGCAGGCTAACCCACCTGTTTTGGAGTAGGTTAATCCACCTGTGTCAGAGCAGGCTAACATCTGTCTCAGAGTAGATTAATCTGATACCTGGTATGAAAGGTAAAAGTTATGATGATAGACTTAAGGCACTCAATCTATTTAAACTTAGCAAATGCAGACTTAGGGGGGATTTGATTGAGGTTTTTAAATTCCTAAAAGGGATTAACAAAGTAAAATACCAAAGATTTTTTAAGATAAGTGGGGTCAGCAGAACAAGAGGCCACAGGTGGAAATTAGTTAAAGGCAAATTCCGCACAGATATTAGGAAGTTTTTCTTTACACAGAGAGTTGTCAATGCCTGGAACAGCTTGCCAGGTCAGGTAGTAGAGGCAGAAATGCTCGGGCTATTCAAGGCCAGGCTAGATGTAGTACTAGATGTTCCTTAGATTAGGACATGATGAGCCAAGATGGGCCGAACGGCCCGTTCTCATCATTATGTATTCTTATGTTCTTAAATCCACCTGTATCAGAGCAAGCTAACCCACCTGTCTCGGAGTAGGCTCCAGATCTCTCCGCCCAGGCAAGCCTCCAGAAGCATGTACACATACTTGTCATCCTTAAAGGTGCGATACAGCCTGGAAATGGTTGAGAGGTCAGGTACAGTACAGAGCACAGAAAATCACCTTCATAACTGTCATTTTAAATATGAGAAACAAATTAAATAAAACGAAAAGTGTTCTCTGCAGTTCAATCTCTCTCATTAGTTCCCTTTCAGAATTTTCATAAAGTAGGCTCATAACAGTGGTTACTGATTTTTTCTGACAGGGGCAGCTCTGTCAATGCGGTCTAACCTGCCACAATGTTCCATTCTGTAGACACTGTAGTGTTTCATAAGCCATTGCCACAGATGGAATAGCAATATCGCAATATGAGAGAAGCTGATAGCCACAATAATGTCTAACCTAAATGAGTGAGGGAAATATTGGCTTACTCCATCAAAGTACATTTAGTTTAAATTGAGTATTCAATAAAGACTCCTTTGGTTTTATGCAGACTTCTCAAGCATTAATCAATTATTTGGACTATTCCATCGTTACTTGTAGGAATTAATTTTGATATATATAGCCTACTTCACGATGAAAGGGGAGGAGGCCTCGGCCAGGATCTTTCTCTCAGAGTGGATGTGCTCTTCCTGTCTGGTGTCCACAATATGCCTCTTCTTGATGCACTTCAAGGCAAAGGTCACGTCCTCATTTTTTACCTTGACCTGCAGGGTGAAGCCAATATAGACGCAATTTAAAATTGGAAGTCTCATCATACTTTGAGAGTCTCTTGAGAATCTCTCGCATTTGGGAAAAAAAAAAAAAAAAATGTGACACCTTTAACACGACAGCATAAAACAAATTTTACTTTATACATCTGACTAGCAAAAAACAACAATCAAATAATGTACTTTATAAATAAAAAAACTAATAATCAAATCTGCCAAAGAATACCACACTGAAAAGTGCCTGATGACACAAAAATTTATATTAAAAAAATGTAGCACTAACCTTTTCCTTCCCAGTGTTACAGGTATGGTACGCAGCTGCCTGCAATGTCTATCGCTGTATTACTGCACTGATCTCTTGCACAAACTATGATTGTTCCTACCATGTATTTATGCACATCTCTGGATAAGAGCATCTGCTAAATGCTTAAAATGTAAATGTAAAATGTAGCATGGTGAATGACACCCATTGTTGAGTTGCTCTCACCAGCTCAACTCTCCCAAAACCTCCCACTCCCAGTGTGGTAACGACCTCCAGGTTTTCGAAGGGCATGTTCGGGGAGAAGGCCGAGACCCGCTCCTTCAGCTGGATGTGTTCCACAGACACGGGTGGGGTCAGGTGCACATCGATCGACCTCCTGTGGAGGAGTTAAGTTTTCCCAGTGCACTCTCAAAATTGTGATTCTTTAATTTGAAGACTTCCCTATTGCCTGGAAGGTTGGGTGGTGGATGCTACTAAAAGTCCTCTGACTGTGATAGTTTTAATAAAACTCAGTTAATATTAAGAGGAAAAGTTTACATTAAAACACATTAACTGTCCAATACTTATCAAGAGTATTGATGAATGGTTTCTCGTTTAAGGCGTGCTAAGCTCACAGTTGATGTTAAGAGGAAAAACTGAAAGTGACAGATATTGATAACATTACCAGGCATCTAGCATCCAAACTCAATAATTAAACAGCTAAATACACCCGATTTCCCAGGTCTATTGACTTAATTGATTAACTTCCCCATCCCCTCCATGTCTCTGGATGGAGAAGTCATCATAGTGATGAATCAAGGGATCGAATTGACCTTTATTGACCTCTCCAAAGAAGTTCAGAGATAAGATGCAGCCATTTTTAATCTGTTCTGTGCAATCCAACAAATTCTCCTTAAATCCATATTAAAGAAAGAATTTTCAAAAGCATACAAGGAAATAAACACTGGGTATATCAGTGAACCACACTGAGGTTCTGCATTATAGAAGGACAAGATTTATTAAGACATTAAACAAAGCTTTTTTAAGAACTTTTAAAGTTTATACAAGTTGCTCTCATCATGTAATTTACAGTTGCTTGTGTTTTGTTTTATTATTTGTGGATGTATGTACTATTTCTAATGTGTTTGTGCATGCATTTTGTTGTTTTTATTTTTTGATACATACATTTTTCTGTAGTTTATTGGGGATGCTTTTTTTAAACAATGCTTTTGCTATGTCCTTGGCTTATAAACAAATTAATAAATAAATAAATAGTCTACCTGTTCACCAGACTGATTCATACAAAAATATAACTTCCTTCTGCCATGGTCTGAAGATGGGTTTGGTCTGCAGCCTACAGGGCTGGTTTGCAGATCCTACTGATAGTTCTGAGACAGTCTTACAGGGTTTTTTAATTGTTAAAGGCAGATTACATTTACAGTTGATGTAAGGGCAGGAAATGGGGCACACCTACCATCCAAACTAGTAGTGTATATTATATGGGCCTCATTTATTAATAATTTCATAAATATGCACGCAAGTTTCCCCGTAAAATGACATGAACTAACAACCTCTGCCACATTTATCAAACATTTTGAGGCACATTGTTTCAGTCGTAATCCCAAGCAGTCGTAAATTGGAAGCACGTTCACGGTCCCTTAATAAACATAATGGAACTGCCTCCAAAATACTATACATGGCAAAGCAGGAAATCCACAAAGATGATTCTCAGGCGTCAAAGAGGCAGAAGAAGAATTTCTCAGATGCAGAGGTGGAGGTAATACTAGATACTGTTCAACAGAACAAAAATGTATTATACAGTAGCAGAAGCAGTGGAGTTTCTGCTCCACAAAAGGTCCAAATTGGGCAAGAAGTCACAAGACAAGTTAATAGCATTCCATCTGTTGTACAAAATGTACAAGTCAAACTTCAATGGTATGATATGAAACTAGAAACGAATGACCGCATGCAGGCAAAAAATTAAAGCTACTGAAGGAGGCCAAGGAACACCAGATAAGCTCTCCCAAACAGAGGAGCGCATTGATGCCATCATCGGTGAGGTGTCGCTGTCTGGTATTATTCCAGAAGGGGAATAATAGGAAAGGTGTCTGTGAATGGAGCTTTAATCATATTAGAAAGGCTGGCTAGATTTAAAAAGGCCTGTTTGACACCAATTTGGCTCTGCGCACTATAGGGAAATCCAATATACTCCGGGGCTACTTTAACAATAGAATGAAGCAAACCAGGTAGTATGTGGTTTATGGAGGGTTTGGATATTCCAGAACGGTTGCCAATCTCCCTTTGGAAAGTGCCCGTAGCCAAAAAGCCAAGCACTGACAGCACTTGGACATGTGTTGGAATGGCATAAGATCTTCTTGTTTGCCTCGTCTGGCTCTGAGATGTTGCACAGCCTCAATAGAAGGGTTCTAGGGAATCGGAACTAGCTCATGAGCCACTCGTCATCCTCTGCGAAAAAAGTCAGACCACTCCCTGAAAATGCAATCTCGCCTGAAGCGCTCTCTGCAATTCCTCTAATAGCGCAAGGTCCACCATTGCAAGCTTGGACTTTACAGCATTTTGGCCCTTTAAATTGTATTTCTCATCAATTAATTATTTAAAAACCAAAACTGCAATTATGAAATCATAATAACATTTTGTAATGCCATTACTCATTTCAATTTCTTTAGTTTTACTTAATTAAAATAGTATTCGCAACCAATTTATGTTAGTTTCTTTATAATTATCAGGACAAAATACGTAGACAAATTAGCCTATTTAATGACCAATTTCATAGATAAAAGTGAAAGATTCGAGTTAAAAGATGAACTGCTGAGTTTACATAACCTGAGACCACGCACAGTGTTTCGTAAATTTCCTTTGGACGTCCGAACAAGTTGGACTCCTGAAAACTTTGATAAATCCCAATTTTCGTGTGTTAATGTTGGTGCAAAGGAATTACAAGAAATGTTGCTTAATAAATGAGGCCCAATGTCTTTACAGAATGCCCATTAACCTATCAAAAAAAGCTAGAAAGCTAACACTCAACTCCCAAACCACGATCAACCATATAAAGTTTAGCTGATTTCTTTCTAGTTGCTAATGAACACTGATTATCTAGTATTAATTTTTTTTTAAAAAAATTTTAATTATAGATTTTTCTTTTCACATTTAACACAAAACATATAATATATTCCATCATACTTGTCAACTGCACACATCACCAAAGTAAAACATTTAAAAATTAAATAAATACAATTTTACATTTAAAAATAAAAAAAGACACACATGGAACATTTAAGGACATAGTCAAATACACTCAAACTCCCAGTCAGCCAACACTCGTAAGTCACTCTCGCACCCAGCATGCCTGCATCTGTCCGTATACACTCTATAGTTTGTTGATTATTTTATTCCACACACTATCAAATTGATTACATTTATTTTTGTCCTCTGCTAGCGATTTTTCCATATTTAAGTAAAATGCCATTGAGATCCTCCACTGTTCCATTGTTGGCGATGTTGGGTCTTTCCATTTCTTAAAGATTAGTCTCTTTATAATCAATGATGACAATAGTATGACCCAGCCATTTGGATATCTTAAGTTCTCTGTATTTTGGAATATACATATGTTAGGCGTAAAAGTAATGGAAACGTTAAGTGTTCCTGAAGTGCCTCCAAAGTTGTTGGACTACTTCGCATTCCCAAAAGGAGTGTATAAGTGAATCGCTCTTTTTATTACACTTCAGTCTGATCATCTAGTATTTATGACAATTAAATATTTCACCCCATTTCATGTACTCAAAAAGATTATTAAAGGTTTTGATGCCAGGGAATATTGATATTGGCTATGTCAGAATGGTATTATAAGTTCACTATGCACTCCATAAAACAACAGCACATCCCTGCATTTATTCTCTTTAACGAGATCAGTCTCCCTGTAGAAAATGAAATAACAAAACAGAAATCCCAGAAATATATTGTTGTAATATTTGAATGCACATGACATTTAATTATATTACCTCTGCCTGAATGTTAGAATCAGGGGTCATGTTTCAGTTTACCAGAAACAAGAACTGTCACAGGAATACACATCACAATAGCATACATTTTTTGATGGAGAGATCAAGAACATCCCGTACCACCATATATAAAATACACAGTGTATTACTGTTTTATTGTTTTTATTTTATTTAGCCTTCAAATCTGTGGATGATTATATGTAATGTATTCAACAAGAGTATTCAACTCTGTGATAGAGTAGTCTAGATCAATAAATTACGATGATAACCTACAATATTACATGATATGAAGGTTATTGTTTTAATGATAAATCAGAATGCATGTGTTGAACACAATGCATACAGTATATTTCAATGACATCCTCTCTGCCACTTACTTTGCATGTCTCTTCTTGTCATCGTGGGCGAGATTGGTGACGTAGCCTTGAAGGTACTTCTGAAGTTCATTAAAAGTCCCGACAGTTTGACTGAAGGTACTACAAGAAAACACATCTGAATATAAAAAAGGTGAACTTTGCATAGCTATCTGAGAGGGTGGGGTACACAAAATAATTTAGTAATAATTTGAAAGAATACATCCACAACACCTGCCATAATTAATTTGGGTATAGTATAGTAGCAGGAGTTTCATTCATGTCAGTTATTTCAGAGCATTTACAATGTGGTTGAGGGACTGTCCCTGCATTACTGGGCTATGGCATGCTTGATACTTACTCCCGGTCGATAACAAGGCACTCCACATCATTTTCGTCTGCGATTATATTGGCTGACCTGACATCATCACTGTCGAAGGGAGACAGAGGAGGACACATGTCACACACAGGGGGAACAGATCTCTGAAGCCCTGCACCACCTGAAGCTGAACCTGGGGAAGACTGAGCTGCTCTTCCTCCCAGCGAAGGGCTCTCCGATGATTGATGCTTCAAAAACTGACTGTCCCATCCCTCCAGGCGCTCCTCGTGGTCTCGCCTCTTCTCTGTCCTGACCCCTCAGTGGTGGAACGACCTTCCGCAATCGGTCAGGACTGTGGAATCACTTGTGATCTTCCGCAAGAGACTCAAAACCCTCCTTTTCAGACTCCACTACCACTGAATTCTGTACATCTACCCAAATTTTCATCACCACTGCCTACTTGCTCAACACTTCTTGTATATGCATCCCTGCTTACTCATTTAATAAAAATAAATAAATAAAATACAAATACAAATAAAACAAATGTACTAACCTTTTCCTTCCCAGTGTTACAGGTATGGTATGCAGCTGCCTACAACGATGTCTATCGCTGTATTACTACACTGATCTCTTGCGCGAACTATGATTGTTCCTACCATGCATTATCTTGTAAGTCATTTTACATTGACATTTTAAGCATTTAGCAGACACTCTTATCCAGAGCGACTTACAAGATGTGCATAAATACATGGTAGGAACAATCATAGTTAGCGTACGAGATCAGTGCAGTAATACAGCAATAGACATCATTGCAGGCATCTGTGTACCATACCTGTAACACTGGGAAGGAAAAGGTTAGTGTATATATTTTTTTGGAGTATAGTGTTGAACAAGTAAACAGTGGTGAAGACAATTTAGCTAGATGGACAGAGTTCAGTGGTAGTGGAGTCTGAAGAGATGGGTTTTGAGTCTCTTGCGGAAGATCGCAAGTGATTCCGCGGTCCTGACCGATTGCGGAAGGCCGTTCCACCAGCGAGGGATCAGGACAGAGAAGAGGCGAGACCGTGAGGAGCGGCTGCCAGGCGCCCGGAGGGATGGGACAGTCAGTTTGCCAGAGGAAGCGGAGCGGAGGGGTCTGGGAGGGGTGTAGGGAGTGATGAGTGACTGGAGGTATGGGGGAGCAGATTTGAAACTGATGCGTGCTGCGATGGGGAGCCAGTGCAGAGAGGAGAGTAGAGGGGTAACATGGGTGAACTTCAGCTGGTTGAACACCAGACAAGCAGCAGGTGTTATGGATAAGAACATCTACTAAATGCTTAAAATGTAAATGTAAAAGTAATGCATCGTCAGCTTCATTCTCCTCAGACGAGCGAAGACGTTAGTTGAGCAAAAACCAATCTCTCACGGTCACCTGATCAGGGCTTTCTCCCCAAAGTAGTCACCCTTGTGCAGGGTCTTTATGGTCTGAGGCTCCTCATGACCTTCTGTGCTCTGAGTGACTTTAATCTGAAGAGCAGAGAGAGACAGTCACAGCTCATGCTTTAGGCACACACTGATATGACACTACCTTCATTGACCCCCATGTAACATTCCTGAAAGGCAATAACACATTGCCGCATACATTGGCACATCTCTTCATGGCTTTAGTCGAGGTAACACAAATAAACAGCAACAAGTTGTTATGGGTCTGACCTCTTTTTACTTGTGTTAAAAAATATGATTCATAAACATTGTAACCCTGAAAAATATGCTCATGGCGATGCATGCATGCACAATGGGTCTCATGCAAGAACATTTTCGTATTTTTATCGTATCTTTCTCATATTTTTTTCCGTGAGGTGGCTTCTTCCAGTGTTCCACGTCAGATTCAACAAACGCTCGTAACTTCAGAAAACTGTCATAAATGAATGCAAATGTATTACGTAAACATGCTGAATGCCTGGATAAGAGCGTTTAAAATGTAAAAAAATGATGTAAATGTAAATGAGTGCGCGTTCATGTGATTTGTGAATTAGCATAATTAACGCCCCAATAATGCTATATAAGGTTAGGTGTCCCACCTCATTTTCATAGGAAAGTCATTCATAACAATGGCACCGAAAAAAACCAAGAAGAAAAACTTAGCTCGGAGATAGTAGTACTTCAATCTGAAATAAGTAACCAAAAGCACATACTATTTGAGAGCGTCAACAGTGGGACCCGTTAAAACCAAGGAGTGGGAAAAAATTACTTGTGCAGTTAACGCAGTATCATCTGTTGCCCGTAGCATCACAGAAAAAAAAAATGGTGTGATATTAAATTGGAGTCAAAGTTAATTTAAATTCAATGAAAATAGTCAGTTTGCATGGCGGAAAATAACAGTTGATCAGCCACTTACCAATAAGCCACCCATCTCCATGATTACCTTGTGCAAGACGCGTCCCAATTCCACTGTTTTGCACCACAAAGTACTCGTGCACTCCCCCAGGCCATTGAGAAACGACATTCAGCAGGTTGTATTTAGCATCTGATATAAGTTGGACGTTAATGGAGTGATACTGCTTGCGATTGAGGAAGGGGAATGGGTCAGGGGATGGCGCTTTAATGCGTACGTGTGTGCAGTCTATTGCTCCGATGATATTGGGTAGTCCAGTGATGGCAGGAAAGTCCCTCTTGATCTGTACTTGGACAGCGGTGTATGGGAATTTGATGTACCTGGGTGATAGTCTGATGAGGGCTTTGATGACCAGGGGGAGTGCACGACTCACAGAAGACTGGGATACACCCGATCTGTCCCTTATCTCCCTTTGGAACATTCCTGTGGCCAGGAATCCAAGGGTGGTTAGTACTTGGAGATGTGGTGGAATAGGGTTGGATCTGGTCTGTCTGCTCAGTTGCGGCTCCAACAACGTACATATAGAAGCACAGCCGTGGTAACCGAAAACGCAAAACGCAACACTAGCCATTTGTCTGTCTCTGCTCTCTAAAGACGTGCTCTCTTCCAAGGGCCTGACGCTCTAGAGCAGGCCTGGCCAACCCGCGGCTCCCGAGCTGCATGCGGCTCTTTGCCTGGTTTCATGCGGCTCTTACGTTCATATCGAAGTTTGTGTTTTTGTTTTTTTTTTTTATGTGCGTGTTCGCTTCGCTTGAGTTCAATACGGTATTTTCGTCAAACGCGCACCGCTCGCAAAATTTCAGAAGACAAAAAAAACACAGTTAGGGCAGCGGTCCCCAACCTTTTTTGCACCACGGACCGGTTGCATGCACCGGGTTTAAAATTACGAGGGGCGCAATTTTTTCCCCTCTTACCGCCCCCGTCCGCGAAATAAATGAACTGGTGTCCGGTTTTATTTCGCGTGTAGCACCCCCCCCCGCGGAAAATGGTCTTGCATGAAACCGGTCCGTGGTGCAAAAAGGGAACCGTTACGTGCCTCGCCCCGGGTGCTGGCAACCCACGCTACGCCACTGTGTGTGCCCATGTGTATGATGTGGCTCTTTGCGGTAACACAGTAAAAAATGTGGCTCTTAGTCTCTGACTGGTTGGCCACCCCTGCTCTAGAGCATCCAAAAGAAGTAGGTAAGCCATGATGTTGCGGATGATAAGGCAATTAGTGCGCCATTTAAGTCGTTTTGCAGTTTGAGAGGTTTATATTGATATTGTAGTATTATACCATCGCCTTAATAGCCACAATTGAAATGAATGATAATTATATAATTATATTAATTAATTATGAATGATATTACCCTACAATTTGAAAAGAAAACAGTCATATATAGGTCTACAATTGTCAAACAGGATACTCTCAAAATGATTATACATTATGAATTCTACCATTTATCGTGTAATTTATATATTCAAACTCAACTCAACTCAACTCAACTTTATTTATATAGCACTTTACAACAGTTTTTTGGTGACTGTTTTTTAAAAAACATAGAGCAAAAAATATATATATATACATACAGTACAAAACATAATAGTGCAAAAAGTGCTAATACAAATAAGTGCAAGGGTTCAGATAAAAATACAAATAAAGATAAAAGAAAAGAAAAGAAAGTGCAGCAGATTACAAAAATAAAACATAAAGGGACTAAAAGTAGCGACCTAGGAGGCAGGCTCAGCTCTGGTCAAAGGCCAGTGAGAAAAGATTAGTCTTTAGCCGGGACTTAAAAGCCTCCAGGGTCAGGGCTGACCTGATGTGGAGGGGGAGGCTATTCCACAGTTTAGGGGCAGCTATGGAAAAGGCTCTGTCCCCTCTGGTTTTGAGCCTAGACCTGGGTACCTCCAGCAGCAGTTGGTCAGCTGACCTTAAGGCTCTGGGTGGGGTGTGGTGACGCAGGATCTCGGTCAGGTACTGTGGGGCCAGGCCATTTAGGGATTTAAAAACAGTTAAAAGTAGTTTAAAATCAATGCGGTGATGGACGGGGAGCCAGTGGAGTGAGGCCAGGACTGGGGTGATGTGCTCGCGCTTTTTGTACTGGTAAGGCAGCCGCATTTTGGACAAGGTTCAGGCGGCGTAGTGATGCCTGATCAATGCCAACATAAAGAGCATTGCAGTAATCCAGCTGAGTTGTAATGAAGGCGTGGATCACTCTCTCCAGGTCGCTCTGGGAGAGATAGGCCTTGGTCTTTGCTAGGGTTCTGAGATGGAAAAAGCTGTTCCTAACCACTGAGCTGACCTGTTTGGTGAATTTAAAGGCACTATCAAAGATCACTCCGAGATTTCTAACGGAGGACCAGATGTTAGAGCCCAGAGGACCTAGAGCATTGGCAAACGGGACTGGAGAGGTATCGCCAATAATGATGATCTCGGTCTTGCTCTCGTTAAGATTGAGGAAGTTAGCACTCATCCATGCTTTGGTGTCGGTGAGACAATCAAGCAATGGCTGAAGTGCGACCTGTCTTGTGGCCTTAAGAGGTAGGTAGATCTGAACATCATCTGCGAAACAGTGGAAGGATATGTTGTGTTTGGCCAGGATTTCACCTAAAGGTAGCATGTACAGTAGGAAGAGGATGGGACCTAGGATTGACCCTTGAGGAACCCCACAGGTAAGGGGGGCCACGGAAGAGAGGAAGTCTCCTAGCTGCACAGAGAAACTCCGGTCGGTTAGGTTGGACTGGAACCAACTTAAGGCTACACCTGAGATTCCCACGTATTGCTCTAGCCGTGACAGTAGGATCCTGTGATCTAACAGTTCTTCCAAGTAACGAAATAGACACAATCCATTAGTCAAAAACAAAGTTGTTTTGCTTTGGAGAACGGCAGGCAAATTGTACGTATGACTCATACGACAGCTCTGGACCACTCGTAAATCTTATTCGTACCTAAGAGAAAATTCTAAATACGAGAAAATTGGTGAATGCGGCAAATTCTCGTAAATCACTCGCAGAGTGACTTACGAACGAATTTGTGCGTAAAAGTGGTTCTTGCATGAGGCCCAATGTCTTCTCCGCGAGAGTAATGTTTTTTTTAGGGTCACATATTTTATTAATCATACTTGCCTGTCAGGGAAGTTGGTTTATATGGGTGTCAGGCCCCTGCTAAGTGTGATTGTTTCTAATGGTTATCTTGCTAATAGTTCAATCAAGACACTCGGCAATGACCTGCCTGACCCGACAGCCAGTTCCTTCCAACTAATGGGGGGAGGGGCGAGACAGGGACACTGGGAGTGAGGCGCCATTAATATACAGCATCTTGAAAAACATCTGTCTGTTTGGTAATTATGCCTTAATCATCCCAAAAGCTCTGAGGTCCAGCATGGTTTCTTTTTCTCTTAATGGCTCAAACAAGTCCTTGCTGGAGGGAGCGAGGGGACTTGTTTGACTCTCCGGTGTTACATTACCAGCCCACAGCGCCACCACATCCCTTTTAACAAAGGCCATTTCCCCATCCCCACAGACATGGCTAAAAACTAAATATTGTCCCCGCCCCCTCTCAGAGTGTCACGTGACCTGCCGTGGAGCCGGGCTACTGACACACAGTATGACAGGAGAGAGATGGATATTACCTTTCCTTTGGCGATGATGTAGAAGGTGCTTCCTTCCTCTCCCTCCCTGATGACATAATCTCCTTTGTCGTAATATTCCTGGCAAAGGGGAGGGGACACGCAGGTCTTAATTGAGATATCGATCTTCTCCGGTGGGTAATATAATAGCTGCAAGATCTTCTGTTTTACTGGCGGTACTCACTGCCGCCTCCCCCTCCCCCCTGCCCCCTCCCCCTCTCCCCCTCTCTGTCAGCACCATTCACCCATCTCTGCAGATTCAATAAGGCCAAACATCTCTCTTTTCATTCTATTCCATTTTGTTAAAGGAATTGTAGATTTCTATGGAGATGACCCTTATCACCTTGGAGCAATTGGAGGGTCATTTTAATCAACAGTATTCTTTCCTGTGTTTAGTTTTCCCTGAAATAAATATTTGTATAATTCTGTCACATGGGAGCAGCCCTGGTTTATTAGCCTAGCCTTTATTTGAGCATGACCCCTGCTCTCATCCTCTAAAGAGTTGCTGGCAGGTACCTCAGTACAAACCAAGCCATCACACTTCCTCACAGAGCAGCCACAATTACTAAAAGCCTGGCAATAAAATATTAAATCAGAGAGCTCACAAAACCTGCGCATGTTCCAACCAGTCGATGGACATCAGTGAACATGTGTACACAACAGGCCATAAAGACTACAGCTAAAATTGTAAAGAAAAACAAAAAAGCTGACACCTAGCCTAAAGTTTGATGTCAAAAGGAAAACAACTGCTAGCTATTTCAAAAGGTCCCTGGGTCTTTTTGATTGGTTAATAACACAACATGAAGGGCTAAATTGGCAGCTACTCTTCAGGAAATGACACGAGGAAAAGAGAATGGATGTAACTGACAGAAAGCGCTGTGAATGTGGCCTTACTACTGCTGCACAGCTATGCTACAGACAGTCATTAACATACACCCCCTCTCTCCCTCAAAAGCTCTTTATCATCAAATATGAAACAGAAGTCCACCACAAAGGCTGGCTGCTGCACAACAGAGAAAAACACACCCACTGGATTTCTGAAGCTTTTGTTGGGGAAGGGAAAACGTTTCTTTAGAGTAGCAAATGTTGGAAACACTTTTGGGAAATGGCCTACATCTGGAAGCCTTTCTGCCATGGCCTGATTCCGGACTGTCTGTGTCCTTCGGCAGGGAAAAAAAAGAATCAAACACGATTTCCTGGTACCCTGCAAAAATGTTACCAGTGCTCAGGACATAATGGGATCATTTTATGATGAGAGCAGGCCAATTGAATGCATTTTTAAAGCCTGGGCAAATGAAGCATATACCACTATCCATTATTAACATAATATCTTTACCCTTCATGTAAAATGCACACAGTCACATGACCTCTACAAAATAATGCAATCACAATTCTCTTTGGCCTGCATTAGATTACTCATATTTATTTCTATTAACATGATCCATTTCCAAGAGATCCAAACAAACTTCTTGACAGCTTTCACCCCATAAAAAAGCTCTCCCAGCATATTCTCAACCCCCAGCACTGAAAGCTCATCAATAGGTCCCAATGTAGAATCCCCCCTTTCCCCACACTGTTTAATGGCAGCACTCAACATTATGTGAATTATTCCTCTGAAACATCTGCGGCCCTATTGGGTTACACTCTCCCCATGCCACCCCCCCCGCCCCCGAGACAGAATATCATTGGCCCCATCAGAAATGATTGAGGAAAAGAACCCTCCTCTCCCACCCAGGGGATCGACAGTAGAAAGGAATGTCCTTGGATTTTTTTCATAGTAAAAGTATTCTGAAAGGGTCTGCTTCACAGAAGACTGACAAAACCCACAGTTTTACTGGCCGGGCCTCCCAGAGCAGGATAATAAATCACTCAGTGGCATTCATCCCTCCATCACACTCACATCTTTAACAAATCACTCGTCCTTATTAGAATAAACACTTTTTGCAGGGCCTAAGTAAAATAATTATGGTAATAATATATCGGGCCGGTGTAATGACAGACAGCATAACGGAGCTATTTATCAAAATGGAAATTTGCAGGAGACTTACTGACTCAAAAAGTGGCTGGGGTATGCTGACACATGATAGATCAGATATGGAATATAACATTTTCGCAGATGTTATCTGCAAGGTTAAGGTTCCCTCAATTCCCCCCAAAATAAAAAAAGTTCAGCAATAACGTTGAGTGCATCAACTCGTCATGTTATCTCTCCAAGATTAACTAACAAGCCTTAAAAAGCAGGTATGACATATTAATATGTAAGCTATGCTAATTTTTACTTCCTCAATAAAGATACTTCAAACTTTACCATAAGATCAAACTTACCATTTCTAAGCAGTCCACAATCTTATTTAGTTTGTCCTCTGGCAGTCTGGCCAACAATGAGACACTTTAAACAAAAGACAAGAAAGTAACATTTTAAACTGATGCATTTCCATGAATATTTACAGTAAATAATCATTATTTATGCATACCAGTGTACTCCACTATATTCAGAATGTCATTCTGTGACTTTTTATATAATCTCAACCTGTTATGAGTGACATCACAGAAGATCCTGCAGTTATATTACGAACCTTGGAGAGTGAATGATATGGTGTTACAATTAACATTTGCCACCATGTCTGTGTCAAGTTCACCTGTGCAATTCAAGAATAATGCAGTAATCCTAGTTTCTGTATATTTATTCATTTATGTAGTTAATTTGTCTGACTACTTATGTTATTTTGGAATGCTTTCATCACACTGAGAAGGGGTGTGCTGTGGAAATAGAAGCTATTGTTTCCTTTTGCTTTTACTATTAACATTATGGATTACAATCTCTGTTGCACTGTGTGTTATGTGATAAGCAGGTCACATTATGTAATGAAATATGCAGCGTAAATGAATAAGCAATCATTTTATTTCCAGGACAATGGAGGAGTTTTCATTCAAAGTCATTCCTTCAGTGGTCATCTAAACCAATAACAAATTTGATGTAGCATTTCTTCTCATCTTCAATTATACAACATGTTTTCATTTTTAGTTGGTGGGAGAAGGGGTACAAATCCCCCCAGTCATATTCTCTGGAAGACACAAATAATCAGAGACATGAGGTACTGTCACGGTTAACTGATCTAAGCCCCTCGTGGGTCGCAGTGCTGCCTGATCACCTCCTGAGGAAGTTGCGGTACTGCTCGTGCCGTGTCTCAGCAGTCAGCCTCATGATGTTCTGGAACACCTCCCGGTCCAGGGCCCATGTCTTCACCTGGCTGACCGCTGGAATCAAAACACGACCAGGACATGAGGAAACTATAACATCTAACCACATGTGCTTGACCTAGCACTGTATAAAACCTGCCCAGCCCTAAACCACCGGAAAGTCAAAGTGGCCTGAGGGGCAAAAGACCAAAAAGGAGGCCTGCAGACAGGCTAGTGGTCAAACCGCTTTGATCTTGGTCCACCCATCTCCAAACAGCTTTCATTCACATTAGGGAGGCCCAGAGCTCCAACAACAGGATATGGCAAAGTCATTCTGATTACATTATTATTTTTCACAGACAAACTTTGATCTGATCTACAGAACAGTGAAACCCCATACTGTAATGAGCTATCAACAGTCTAATTATATTATCAACAGTATATATAACAGTGCCAATATTAATGAAGGATTGCCCTTTGTCTAGTCACAAGCCAGTGGATTCTGAGTAGGTGGAGCATTTTGAAAAAAAATACAAATTTGCATTAGTCCTAATGAAGCCATACAGAGAGAAGCATCTTATACAAAAAGCCATTCAGTAGCCTTGGGCAGGCTGAGTAAGAAAGCAATCAATCATATCTCAGGGCTAGAATGTGCATGGGATGTCTTGATGCTAAGCCTTTGTCACTACACCCACATGAATGGTTGTTTACCACTATCCAATGAATCTCATTCCCAATGTCACAAAATGTCCCAGCTCAGCTCACACCAATTAATAAGAACATAAGAATACATAATGATGAGAACGGGCCGTTCGGCCCATCTAGGCTCATCATGTCCTAATCTAAAGAGTATCTAGTACTACATCTAGCCTGGATTTGAATAGCCCAAGCGTTTCTGCCTCTACTACCTGACCTGGCAAGCTGTTCCAGGCATTGACAACTCTCTGTGTAAAGAAAAACTTCCTAATATCTGTGCAGAATTTGCCTTTAACTAATTTCCACCTGTGGCCTCTTGTTCTGCTGACCCCACTTATCTTAAAAAGTAGTTGGTATTTTACTTTGTTATTCCCTTTTAGGAATTTAAAAACCTAAGTCTCCGTTTGCTAAGTTTAAATAGATTGAGTGCCTTAAGTCTATCATCATAACTTTTACCTTTCATACCAGGTATCAGTTTAGTTGCCCTTCTTTGGACTTTTTCAAGAGCTTCTATATCTTTCTTGTAGTGCGGTGCCCAGAACTGCACACAGTATTCTAAGTGCGGTCTGACAAAGGCATTCTATAACATTAATATAACCTCCTTTGTTTTATACTCAATACTTTTTGCTATGCATCCCAGCATCCTGTTGGCTTTTTTCACAGCTGTAGCACACTGCTTTGATGCAGATAGGTTTTGATCAACTACAATTCCTAAGTCCTTTTCAAATTGAACACCTACTAACTTTTCTCCTCCCATAAAATACTCCTGTCTAATGTTTTTATTTCCCACATGCATAACTTTACATTTAGCACTGATCCCCTTTACATTCCCAGGACCGATCCCTGCGGGACACCACTGCCCAGAGCACCGAGGTCAGATTCGGCCCCACCTACTGTTACCCTTTGTATTCGCCCTTGCAGCCAATCATGAACCCACTGTGAAACTACTCCTGCAATTCCTACTGAATTCATTTTAGTAATGAGCCTCTCATTTGGTACCTTGTCAAATGCTTTCTGAAAGTCCAAATATATAATATCATAAGCCTGGTTCAGGTCAACACACTTTGTAGCATCTTCGAAAAAGTCCAGGAGGCTTGTTAGGCATGACCTCCCTTTGAGAAATCCATGTTGGCTCTCCCTTAAAATACTATTATTTTTCAAGAATGATTCCAACTTATCCCTAATAATACATTCCAGCATTTTACATGCGATGCAAGTTAAACTGACAGGCCTATGGGTCAGTATGGTCCCCCTTCTTATATATTGGAATTATACTACCCTGCTTCCAGTCATCTGGTATTTCTCCAGTGATTATGGATTGAATGAAAATATCTGTCAATGGTTTATATATAATTTCCCCAAGTTCTTTGAGTACTCTCGGATATATGCCATCTGGGCCTGCTGCCTTATTTGTCTTAAGTTTTTGTAGTACTTCTACACCCTTATTTCAAAGTCCTCCAAAACATTCTGTACCTTGTCTATACATTTAGACATATTTATAACCTCTTCTCTAGTAAAGCTCTCCACAAAGTAACTGTTTAGTGTGTTTGCAATATCCTTATTATTATAAACCAAAGTTCCTTCCTTATGCTTAATGCACTTAACCTCATCCTTAACTTTCCTTTTTCTACTACAATATTGAAAAAACTTCTTCGGATTACTTTTTGCATCTTGGGAAATTTTAATTTCAAACCGCCTTTTAGCTGATCTTATTTCCTTTTTAGCCTTAGCCCAAATATTACAATAGGTCAACAGCAGGTTGCCACGTAGCAGGGGATTGGAGGAATACATTGTGCTACGACACAGTTACAGTGCTGCCAAAAGTTTACACAACAGGACACTTTTGTGGTAAAAGCACTTTTTATTTAGATGGCTTCAAGCAGGCCTTGTGTTGGGGGTGGCTACAAAAGTTGTTTCAAAGTGAAAACTATCCAAGCCTTGAATTACAGCCGACATTCAATCTATTTTTTAAATAAGGCTTAAAACATTTAGATTGAAAATGTCTAGTACATTAAAATGATGCCATTACAAAGTAACTCCACATACTGAGATATATCTTATAAATAACAGTATTTAACACAGAACTTAAAATGAATCTCATCATTATGTGGTGTTTCCTAAAACAATTTCTAACATGTTACTCTTTGTGGCTATTTCTGAATATAAAATATAATACTTCACCTCTTACTGAAGCAGTCCTGGTACAGTTGTACAATATTGCTAATTCACCAAATGCTGTCCAGACAGCTATTGAGGTTAACAATTTGCTCTGCTGAAAGACATCCAGCTGCCCATCTGTAAATGCAATGGGAACATAATTTGTTAGTATGCCACATCAAGTTCCAGGTAGAGACTGTATCAGCCATCACAGCAGCAGACAGCACTGTCTATCCATCCATGCATTTAAAACTACAAAGATATAATTATGGGATACATATTTGACAGTTGTTGTGATTTACAACCAGTACAAAGTTGGACTCTGGGTGTTTGTGTTTTGACGTTATAGATGACATTATATCAGTGGTGGGCCGTCAGGGCCTGCAAGGCCTTCTCTGCTGGCCTAAAAAATATCTGAATCACAGACTGATGTTAATTATATTTTGTCCATGAATACTTATTAAATAATTCCAAATGGTCTGTTCGCTTCCTTTCATAGCTGTTCCCCTGGTTGCGCTGCATCCAGACGTGTATTTTCATATTAAAGCATTTAACCAATCACATTTCAGCCATCATTTGTTGCCAGGGTAAAATAAATCTGCCTGGAGGCCTTCACAATCAGTTCTGCAGGCCCTGTAGCATAAAATAAGTGTTGATCAAACTGTTGCTTCAACCAATCAGATTTTGAGTTGGGGACATGAAGGCCTTCTAGAAGGCCTAGGTAACGTCAGCGTATTCACACCCTTTGATTGGATAGTCAGAGAGTGTCTGACTATGATGTAATGTGATTGGTTAAATGCTTTAATATGAAAATACACGTCTGGATGCAGCGCAACCAGGGGAACAGCTATGAAAGGAAGCGAACAGACCATTTGGAATTATTTAATAAGTATTCATGGACAAAATATAATTAACATCAGTCTGTGATTCAGACATTTGAGCGGACATTTTCAGCCCTAAAGCGAATTAAAACTTATGCCAGAAATATGACAGGGCAGGCTCGACTTTCAGCATTAGCTTCGATGGCGATAGAAAAGGACTTCTTGATGGAACTGAAACACACGGATAATCTGTATGACAGAGTAAATTAACTCTTTTTGAGGAAAGAAAGGAGGATGGATTTTGTGTACAAATAATAAGGATTTTTGGTGAGTAAAATGTTGCTATTTTCCTAAATAATATTGCAATTTTATGAGGTTATTATTGATGGTTTTGTATGTGTGTCACAGCTGTAGCACCCCGGGTTTGTTTCTTCAGTAAAGGCATTTATTCTGGATACACGAGTTATCTATCTGCGATGCCTCTCGGGTGTTTGTTAGGTTTGTTTTTGCACTTTGTTTATTTATCTTTCTTCAGTCATGTTTCATTCTCGTTCTGTTCCCCGTCTGTCATTGTTCCTGTTCGAGTTCCTCTCCTTGTCATGTTTTTTTTTTAGGAGGAGGAAACGCATAAAGAAATCTGCGTGCGAATAAAGCGGAACGTGAGAGTTAGTGATTAGTAGTGTTAGTAACTGTTAGTAGATTAGTTGATAATTACATCTAACTAATATATACAAAGTGTAAAGAAAGTAAGAAGGAAGTAAAACGAGATTAGAAACTAAAACGGAAAAACCGAAACATAGAATTTGTGCATGACAGAACGGGAATGAAACATGACTGAAGAAAGATAAATAAACAAAGTGCAAAAACAAACCGAACAGACACTCAAAACATAACAATAAGATGGTTTAGTTATTGAGGGGTGGATTGATTCAGACGGAGCACTACTGAAGGCCTAGGTGTGAAATGCACGGCCCGCCACTGCATTATATATAAGGTACTTACAATCAGCAGCAGACCTTCCTTAGCCTTTTTATTTTCTTTATAAACAAAGCACCCAATTGAAATCTCAAAACCTCATTTCACCTCCCCTGAATACACACGCTTGCAATACCAAAGCTGGATTTGCCATTGACAGGTGAATATTTCATGTTGCGAGCCCTTGATGGACCCACTTTAATGGTCTTCCAAGCTGTCCTAAATTAGGTTGAACAATATATGCTTGAAATAAACAAAATATGTTTGCAATAATGAAAATACAGAATGCAGAAATATACTCTGTTTTAATCATGTCAAGGAAATGAGATTGGGTATACATGTCAATATTTTCATAGCCTATAGTTTCATGTAATTGATCACTGAAATCACAATGTTTTGAGGGGATTTTTTTTTCATATTATATTATGCTCCTCGCGGTCTCGCCTCTTCTCTGTCCTGACCTCTCGGTGGTGGAAGGACCTTCCTCAATTGGTCAGGACAGCGGAATCACTTGCGATCTTCTGCAAGAGACTCAAAACCCACCTTTTCAGACTCCACTACCACTGAATTCTGTACATCTAGCCAATTGTCATCACCACTGCCTACTTGCTCAATACTTTTTGTATATGTATCCCTGCTTATTCATTTAATAAAAATAAATAAATAAATAAAATAAAAATAAAAAATGTACTAACCTTTTCCTTCCCAGTTTACAGGGATGGTATGCAGCTGTCTACAGCGATGTCTATCGCTGTATTACTGCACTGATCTCTTGCGTGAACTATGTTCCTACCAATGCACATCTTGTAAGTCGCTCTGGAGAAGAGCGTCTGCTAAATGCTTAAAATGTAATGTAATGTTCACTGTGGTGGTAACTCAAATAGGATGCTTAATTATCCTCCCAATCACACGACATATAGTACCAGTCAAAAGTTTGAGCACACCTTCTATCTGGATTATGGCTAATTGGGGACTCCTTCATTCTTCAGCAAGAAAACAACCCGGAACACATCTTGAAATTGTGCAAGAACCATCTGGTGAAGGAGGAACGTGAAGAACAACTCAAACTAATGACCTGGCCTGCCCAGTGTCCAGACCTCAATCCCACATAACTTGTATGGGACAAACTGGACAGAAGAATCCAAGCAAAGCAACTCACAAGTGTCTCTGGGAATTGCTGCAGGAAAGCTGGGAAGACATGTTGGGTGATTTCCTGCTGAAATGTATTAACCAAATGGGCCGTGTTTGTGAGGCTGTTTTCTAGGGAAAGTGTGTCATGGTTTTACCTTGTTCAGCCGCTGGAGGGCGCTTGACCATGTGATGGTCGGTTCCCTTTGTTTTGTATGAGGAATCATTGTCATTGTCATTTCCCTTATATGGTCTTTGGTCTGGGATTTTCCCGGTCATGGCCAGCTGTGGATTATCAGTGTTTATTCCGCCTACTATTTAAAGGCTGCATTTTCATATCACAAACGCTTCTGTGTAAACCATTGTTACGCTCTAGAACTAAGGTTAATACCAAGGTTTTCCACTTGGTGGTCTCTCAGTTAAAGAGAGAAGGTACTATTTAGGATCTCTTTTAAAAGGTTTAGCGTTGCCACTCTGTGGTTGCCGTGCTAGGAGGATTATTTCCTTTCTAGCTTTGGTTATTGCTCGTCACTCCGGTGGCATTTCCTTTTTGAGATTCATTCTTTTGTTTTTTGGGTTAAAAAAACTCCCAGAGCTAAAGTCTCTAAAATCATTTTAGTTTCTTACCTCTTCGTTAAACCACAACCTTTGGGTTGTTATTATTTTCCGTGGACTTTATGCCCGGAGTTTCTTTTTCTTTGTCCATCCATTTTTCCCCCTGCTCCCTTATCTGTTCGCAGACTTAGTGGCTGACTACTTGTAGTTAGCTTTTAGATATTCGTGACATCTGCGAGTGGCTCTTCCATCCTCGACCCACACTACAAAGTGTGGCTATTTTGAGGAATCCAAGATTCAATTTTCAATTCAATTTTCTTGAACATTGCTTTGATGTTCCTTTTGTTTATTGTTATGTGTTTTTGTCATTTTCAAGTATTTACAGAAACTTATGCAATGTAAAACATTGTGAATTATGAGATAAATCTAGTTTCCAGCAGGTGTACTCAAACTTTTGACTGGTACTGTATGTCAATTCTAACCATGTCTCTTCATTCAGTGGTTCAATGTAATGACTCTCTCTCACACAGAACCTACCAGGTGTATGGTGAGCTTTCTGGTGCAAAATGGCTGCTCTGCATCATGGCTGAGTGGTACACAATGGTGGGGGCTATGTGGTCACTAAAGAAGCACTATATGAATGCAATAATTATTTGTTACCTGCCAGCACGAACAGATGATTCCCTGGTTCCCCCTGCTTGATGATGTAATCTTCCTTCTGGAAGCTTCTCTCGTACATGCACTCCACCATGTCCTTAATTTGCTGCGGCTCCAGCCTCTTCAGAAACTGGTTCTTATTCAGGGCGTCAGTGATGAGCTTCTTCACACTGCAGAAACAACCGCATTCAGTATCAGTCCAAGCAACTGTGAGGGGGAAAAAACCCAACAAGCTCATTCGACTGCACTTTTTCGGCTTTTGCTAAGCCTGAGGAAAAGTCCAGGAGGTAAAGCAAAAAAGGACTGGTTGATATCGGTTTCCCAGCAAACAGAGAGTTATACATGCCTTGCAACGTCCCTTGCTGTTTCTCAGCAGTAATGCTGCATATTGTTATATCACACCTTGTACTCCTGTGCCATCAGCTCCAATCCAAAGAAGAATCCAAGCCAAATGATCTTAACAAAAACCTTGAATGAATGCATTCTATGGTATGGATTTTTTAATTAGATAATTTACAGAACGCCATGTGGTCTTTCATTCCTGCAAGTTTCAGGGGAAATGTGGAAGAGTTTTCAGATCGTTTGGCAACTATACAGAGCCTCTCTGTGCTGGAAAACAGTGTGCTGCTGACATTGTTCAACATAAGAACATAAGAACATAAGAATACATAATGATGAGAACGGGCCGTTTGGCCCATCTTGGCTCATCATGTCCTAATCTAAAGAACATCTAGTACTACATCTAGCCTGGCCTTGAATAGCCCAAGCGTTTCTGCCTCTACTACCTGACCTGGCAAGCTGTTCCAGGCATTGACAACTCTCTGTGTAAAGAAAAACTTCCTAATATCTGTGCGGAATTTGCCTTTAACTAATTTCCACCTGTGGCCTCTTGTTCTGCTGACCCCACTTATCTTTAAAAATCTTTGGTATTTTACTTTGTTCATCCCTTTTAGGAATTTAAAAACCTCAATCAAATCCCCCCTAAGTCTGCGTTTGCTAAGTTTAAATAGATTGAGTGCCTTAAGTCTATCATCATAACTTTTACCTTTCATACCAGGTATCAGTTTAGTTGCCCTTCTTTGGACTTTTTCAAGAGCTTCAATATCTTTCTTGTAGTGCGGTGCCCAGAACTGCACACAGTATTCTAAGTGCGGTCTGACAAAGGCGTTATATAACATTAATATAACCTCCTTTGATTTATACTCAATACTTTTTGCTATGTATCCCAGCATCCTGTTGGCTTTTTTCACTGCTGTAGCACACTGCTTTGATGCAGATAGGCTTTGATCAACTACAACTCCTAAATCCATTTCAAATTGAACACCTACTAACTTTTCTCCTCCCATAAAATACTCCTGTCTAATGTTTTTATTTCCCACATGCATAACTTTACATTTAGCAATATTGAACGTCATCTGCCATGTATCTGCCCATTTTTGGATTTTGTTTAAATCATCTTGGATTACTTTAGTCAATTCCAAACTGTTTGCCAAACCCCCAAGTTTAGTATCATCTGCAAATTTAACTATTTTGCTACTAATGTCCATATCCAGATCATTTATGTAAATAAGGAAGAGCAGAGGTCCCAGCACCGATCACTGCGGGACACCACTGCCCACAGTACCGAGGTCAGATTCGGCCCCACCTACTGTTACTCTTTGTATTCACCCTTGCAGCCAATTTTTAACCCACTGTGAAACTACTCCTACAATTCCTACTGATTTCATTTTTGCAATGAGCCTCTCATGTGGTACCTTGTCAAATGCTTTCTGAAAGTCCAAATATATAACATCATAAGCCTGGTTCAGGTCAACACACTTTGTAGCCTCTTCGAAAAAGTCCAGGAGGTTTGTTAGGCATGACCTCCCTTGAGAAATCCATGCTGGCTCTCCCTTAAAATACTATTATTTTTTTCAAGAATGATTCCAACTTATCCCTAATAATACATTCCAGCATTTTACATGCGATGCAAGTTAAACTTCCCTGGGTCAGTTCCCTGGTCCCCCTTCTTATATATTGGAATTATACTACCCTGCTTCCAGTCATCTGGTATTTCTCCAGTGATTATGGATTGACTGAAAATATCTGTCAATGGTTTATATATAATTTCCCCAAGTTCTTTGAGTACTCTGGGATATATGCCATCCGGGCCTGCTGCCTTATTTGTCTTAAGTTTTTGTAGTTTTTGTAGTACTTCTACATCCCTTATCTCAAAGTCCTCCAAAACATTCCGTACCTTGTCTATACATTTAGGCATATTTATAACCTCTTCTCTAGTAAAGCTCTCCACAAAGTAACTGTTTAGTGTGTTTGCAATGTCCTTATTATTATAAACCAAAGTTCCTTCCTTATTCTGATGCAGACTAATCCAACCTCGGTCCTGGGGACCCCTGTGTGTGCTGGGTTTTGTTACTGCCAGTCTCTTGATCAATTAAGGTTGTTGAAAACATCTGTGTAAGTTCTACCATCATTTGTTCTTTAAACTTATTTTAACACAATGCAGTTTGGCTCATTGCCAATTGCTCTTTCATTTAATTCTTCATTTTCCATAAATGGTTTCAGTGACCAGCTGTCCACTTTCAAAAAGTAAGGGCCTGTCACCTGCCAGTCTACAATTGAATCAATTATGTAAATATGTAACCTCTTTTTAAAGGAATCATGTGTCATATAGGGCATTACAGAAAATGAGAGCATTAGTTGATCTGACTGATTAAAATTCCTGGGATGTGAACATGGGACATTTATTGTTCATGGCACGCATAGATATTTCTGAAATATGGTCTTAAGAGAGAAAATCATGCTTTAATAGAAATTAAGTGTCTAATTAAGAACAATTCACAGCTAGTTACAATTCAGAGGTTGCAATTATGGTTGGAACAAAAACCAGCATACACATGGGTCCCCAGGACCAAGGTTGGGAACCACTGTTCTAATGGAACCTATTTATGATATTGATATTGAGATTAATCTTATTAATGGAAGCATACATCAGAATATGTTCAGTTACATCATGCCTTTAAAGCACTCAGGCTTGCTTCTTCAGTTTACAATGTGACAGCACTGTAGACTAATTGTTTAGAATTTTTCATAAAACACACATTTTCTATGAGTGTCCAGCATGTGATTGTTGATGGTTAACTCCTCTATGACCTTACAGATAAAACTCATTGCCATCGTTATTTATCAATTGTAAATTCAGAGCTGCAACATATTTCAGAACTCCACTCTAACGCAAATAATACACACTATTGCTATTTATATAAAGGATGTTTTCCCCAGGGCTCTCCTTTGTTTGTGCAATGCATAACAAGGCTGTTGCAGAGTTCTTGAGCTGATTCCTTTTGACCATCGAACACATCACAGTAATTCATTTACTGCATGCGTTTCAAACATGTCCACAAGACAAAATTATGCATCACAGCACGTTCCTTAGTGATTTGAATAACATTTGGCCTGCCAAATATTCCCCACTGCGCGCACTCATTAAACAGGGATGCGCGGGTATTATAATTTGAATTAAAATTCTAAAATAGACCAATTAATTGATGTTATGCAAGTGAAAGGAAACACAGGAAACATTGAGTTTTGTATAAGGTTTAGGTAAAAATTTGATAATGAGTACTTCATTTTAGGGATAAAATGATAAAATGGTGAGGAAATTCATTTTAAACCAGCATGAATGCAAGGGTAATCTATATATTATCATTATGAGTATGAAAACAAATTATCAAAACATACAGAATCTTGCAAATAGAACCTGGAGATGCCTCTTATACAATTATATATACCTATTTAATAACAAATACCAAAACTGGAAATCTTTCACCCAGCATTCCAAGATACCAACATTAGCCTGTTGCACAAATATGCTCAGCCAGATGAATGTATGAAATATAATTATGTGGGCAACCATACTCTCAGCAACAACCAATATATATTGCAGCAATTACAAATCTAACACATAGAACAAAGGATAAATGTTTTTCCATTCAAAGCTTTGTCAGCATTTAACAGCATTGTGTGACTGGCATACTCTTTTTGTCACTCAGGCTCAAGAAGAATCAAAAAGCTAGAATGACAATAAATAAATAATAATAATGAGCTAAAAAAATCCACTAATTTACTATGCAGATCAGTTACAGACCATTAGATACCAGCGAAGTATGATTTTATAAAAATGCATATAACAACTCAGTGAAAAGAAAAGGACCCAAGTCAGCCATGCAATGGGCACTGCTACATTATTCCAGCTCAAAATGAAAGATTCTTATTTGACCTCTCACGTCAACATATTTCTTTGAGTTTAACTAAATCTGAATTCAAAAGTCACACTCACTGACTGAAAAGAAAATGAATACATTTCATCTAAGGAATCCATCAGCAGTCCTGTGTAATATTGGGATGCAGTGGTTTTCATTTTCCATAGATTTTCTTTGTTAAGTGGATTAGTGCTGATTCTTTCCCAGAGACCAAATTCATATTTTAATAATACATAAATGCACTATAATTTGGCTTGTAAAAGCTGTTAATATTGACTTACTTTGCAGGTCTACTGTACTTCAGCTGACAGAAAATGGTCTTTTAGTGCATTTAGTGCTTTTTCCTGTCCTTATTAACCTTCTTGGTGGCCTCCACAGTAGCAAACCACACAGAAGAAACACAATAGCAAAGTCTCCTTAAAGGCGATGCAAAACATCTTTCAGACACGATAGTATGGGAACAGAGCAAGCTTGAGCAATCCTAAGACTTGCATCCACACAAGAAAAGACTGCTTCCAGATGTGAAAAAGCACAGTGAAAGGGTGTTAAATACACCAGAACAGTGTTTGTGCATTGTTAAAGTGGAAAACGCACACATTCTCACCTTGAATCCTTCCAGACCCTGACCTTCTCGAAAGAGAACTTGGGCAGGCTGCTGGAGTCATAGGTTCTGGAGGTGGGCTCAGCGGACACCCCCGCCTTGGCTCCCTTTCTCCGGTTCAGGGTGTCTCTGAACAGACCACCGACGTGGTGATTGAACTTGGCCTTGAGGGGAGAAGGGTGGAGGCTGGCCCCACCCTGGGTCCTGAACACGTCCTTGAGCTTGCTCAGCTGGACGCACTTGTTCTGTAGCTTCTCCGTGATCTCAGCAATGGCCTTATTCTGCCTGGCCAGCTGCTCTTCCAGACCCCTGATCCGGAGCTCTTTCTCGCAGAGGTCCTGGTCCTTCTTCTTGGTCTCTTTCTCCAGCTCAGCCACCTTCGCCCTCAGGAGCTCCGCCGCATTTTTGCCGCTGAGCTTTCCCCCGCCGCCGATGGAGAGGCTTACCATGGTCCCATCTGGCTGCTTCAGCTGTTTTGTCTTCACCGACCCGTTTCCCATTCTGCGTGGCCACCTACACCCAATTGGCTAAATAAAACAGGAAGAACCCAGTCCATTACATTTCACAGTGAAGCAGTGCAAATGAGCCTGCATATGCATCTTTGTTGTCATTACATATAGATTGTTTTGCCTTCTGAGAAAGTGCTGGCATTTATCCTCTTTAGTGCTTACCAATAGGAGTCCGCTTGCATTTGAACTCAGCAGTACAGAGACTGGGAGAAGTCTCTCATGTTGCCCCATTTTTTGTAGACCATATAATAGTGTGTGCAGTGGTTTGAAGCTATATTTGAGTTTGAAAGCAGATTTTTCTGTGCATTAATATGTAACTTTCCGCCTATTTCTTAGAGGTGATAGCAGCAGTAGAGCAGTAGTAGATTCTAATGGCAAATCTGTTATTTCAATTAATTATTTGCCGCAGTGCCGCATTGACAATTATCAAGATGGAAATGAGATCCCATCCATTCTTTAAAGGCAATCAAATTTTTTGATGAGTCTGCAAATCCTTGCAGTATCGGGTGTGACCAGGTGAGCCTTTGCATCTTACCATCCTTACATGGAACTCTTTTTCGCTCTCCCTTCCTCCCTCCCTCCCTCCCTCCATTTCTCTAGGGGGTAAACACCAGAGAACAATAGTAATTGACTACAAAATAGCAGAGCAGCCATTACGCCAACACACATACCGTACCAACAGAAGCCATTATTCAAGCCATCAAACATTCATTCATCCATGAATAGTTGAGTAGAATAAGAACTTTTGTAATGATTTAAAACAGTAATAGAAAAGGTCAAAAAATGATCTACTACACTAGAACTACACAAGAAATATTTAAAACTCAAGTAGGAATTAACTATGTCTCCCATCTGCTATGACTAGATAAAGTTGTCCTACTTTCTGTGAAGTGTGTTCACTTGGAACAGGGAAACCCCAAAGTTCACTACAGACAAGCATGCTTTTCTTGGCAGTATGAAATATAGAGGTGCACAGTGTCAGTTCCAAATGAGATAGGACTATGGCAGGGTGGGTGAAATAAAAACAAACTGCACAATATTGGGTTTAAAACAAGATTATATTGGTGGCTGTAATGTCACTGGACTGCATGTGAATCCCACTGCCTAAAAAATCATATCTATCATGGCCTCGGTCAGTTGCCTGGGAAACCTTGTTCTTACTAGTATTGATTGTCACAAATGTAGCTGACAAAATTGGTGTGTTTCAATATGCTATTATTCAGGCTTTCAAATCCTATCAGCAAGGCTGGTTTCCCTATAATATTGACAGTTAAAATGCCCAAATCATCACATTAGATTTTGAAGTGACATTTTTATTTCTAAAATGTCCCATATTATTATAATATATATGTCCCATAATGTTGTGATATGCAATAGCAATGCAGAATATATTGTTCGTTGAATTCATTTTAACTGAAGTGTTGACTGCCTCAGTTAAAACTGTATAAAAATGTTCATCGCAACGCATATTTGTCTAAACAATGCCTTGTATTAAACCATAATTAAATATATTAAACATCTAAATCGCACAAACAGTTTAGGCATGACACTAAACTGATAGTGCTGCAGCGTTAGAGAGGATGCATTGAGTCATTTTAATGGCTTTTATTTGGTTTATTCATGTTAATTTATTTATTCATGTTTTGTTGAAAATAAAATATCAGGACTTATTGAAGATGCATTGAGCACTACCCAGAAGATGTAAGTGGATATTAAAACTCACATAATTGGTATGATAAGCATGATTCGGAGAATGATCCAATTTAAACATTTCCACCTGTGCGTGTAGTATTATGGACTGATCCTTTGGCAACTGCATCTTATAAATCCTTGTTCAGTCTATTAGCATGTATGATGAATTCATCTTATACCACGTTTACAGTGCGTGTCGTACTCTGAACCATTGTCTCTAATTAAATGTAAACTACCCCATGACTTTCCTTTATTACATTATGACACAAAATAGGTCCTGAAGTCACACATGTTTTGATCATAAAATAGTAGCCTAACATAACCTATATGTTGACAAAAATATTTACGTAGCATGTCGACACCCAAAGAAAGAAAATGTTATTTCAATTATCTGCTTTTTAGTTGAATAAATGGTAAACTTACTTGGTGTAACCTACAAGAGTCGTATGTCCAGAAATTAGAACACATCTTTAAATATACAGAGGTGAATAATTCAATTTTTATTCAGTGGTAGATAACAAAAATGAACGCGCTGCACGTATTGTTGGTCACAACTGATCGTGTCACAGAGTCCTTTTTAAGATTTGACTGAATAATTCCAATAATAAAGGTTTAAAGTTTATCGTAAAATAAATTGAAAACACACTTACGACAGTCGATGGGATATGGACCTCTATTCCGCGTTTAAAAGCATAAATATAGCCCCAGGACGAGCTAAATTGAGTCGACTCCAATTTAGGAATATCTTTCAATTCGAAAAGACGCTTCCCCAGCAGAGTGCTGGCGTGCTGTGATGTGATAAATTCTGCTTTTGAACTCTACGCGGTGCCCTAACGATCGCGACAGCACAGCTGCTGCCTCCCTGACAGTTCACTCGGCTCACATATGTGGACCAATTCCGGGGTTTTTTGCCCCTCAACCGTGATGGATCTCAATTTAACATGAATAGCCTAGGCTATACACAGTATTGTGACTCAAATAATATACCAAAATATACATTGAATTATGTGACAACATTGAGGTTGTACTAGTTTCGATGTAGGCCTATATATATTTATATTGAATATGAACTTATTACACGTTCCAATACAATTACATTACAGCAGAACGTCGCTGAGCTGAATGACCTTACAGCAGAACGTGGCTGTTAAAAGATCACTGCCATTCTACTGGACCTTCATATAGGTACTACGCTGTTCTGTAAATGAGAAGGTTTTGCAATGACAGTTCTGGGGAAGCAAGCATATGGATATATCCTCGTCCAAAACCGACGCCATGAATGCATTTAGGTGTGCACTGTCAGTGGCGGTCCTGGCTCACTTGGTGCCCTAGGCGAGATCAGTCATACCCCCTTCCCCCCCAAGCCGGAGGGAGGCCACGCAAAAGTAGCCTACCTATGTTGTAACAAGGTGCAATAGGCACCCCTTTTATTTGAAGAAAATATAGTAATAGACAAAGAAATACTGACAAATATTGCCCACAAATATAAAATTGTAAAAGTCCAAGATATATAACCATTTAGCTCAATCAAGTTCATTTTGTCTTCTTATTTCAAATAAATGTTTTAGTTTATTTTGTTCAGACAATGAGATAATAGATTGTAATTACAATCTATTATCTCATTGTCTGAACAAAAGAAACTAAAACATTTATATAACCATTTAATTTAAATTGAACAATACATAAAAATAAATAGATAATAAATATCTACTAGCTAGCATTAACTTTAGTATAGCAATTGATGCAATACTAAGCCAGCACGATTATTTACTAGATTACTTCGAAACGTAACATAATGTTCATGATGAGATGACATAACACATACATTTATCTTTGGCCCGTTTCTCCTCTTATTCTTTTTTCTTTTTTCTAAACTAAAATCCTGAAGGCTTTCATCTTTTAATTTTGGCGACGTACCTCAATGTGTGTGTGACATGACTGTTTCTGTGACTAAACGATTCCCCATCAATGCAGGGTCAAGAGATTAAACAATTTCACCTTGGTGGTGTACAGACTCGTTTTCATTTATCATTATATTTTAAACCAGGCAAAATTGCAGCTGTATATCAGTAGCTATTGAGATATTATTTCCATTTGCTTGTGTGTGTTACGAGTGCAGGGGCGCATTTGGTTGCAATGTTATTTTGTGATTTCATTGATTGACTTGTACTGTACAGTGTGAGTTTGAGAGGCGCTATTGACCTCCACCCCTCCCCCAGTTTGGGCTTCTAGCAGGTGAGGACTAGCATACTTCATAGGCTGACAGACAGCAGAAGCAGTGGGATGAAAAAGTCATATCATGCCTGCCTGATGCTAGCATAGCGCTGTAGCGCAGCGCTGAGCGTAGATAAGCGAGACTGAAATGAGCACGCGTCTGTGTCTGTATACGGAGAGCTGTGTGCGTGCCAGCATGCCGCCCTAGGCGACTGCCTATGTCGCCTATAACAGGATCTGCCACTGTGCACTGTAAGGTCCCCAAATAAGATGGACTGATCATCCATAACTTTACACAGTGAAAAACAGCCTCTCCATTTAATGCTGTACAATGACCTTCACACAGAGGCACATTATTTAGGCTATATAGACTTGTTTTAATAATGGTCAAAAGTTTTAAACCTTAATTATGGGATTGGAGGTGTATTTCTGTCACATTCCCTTTGTTCCTGTCTCGTTTTTCCTTTGTCTTGTTTCTCCCTCGTGATTGTTTTTGTT